>CM039627.1:19128042-19403042 GCA_022457165.1 Juglans mandshurica | reverse complement strand
AAATGTGCTAGCAGACAGCTTGGACACACTTTAGTATTTTAATTGTAACTTTTTGCTCCAATATAGGATTGATGCGGTTCTTGATGCGTTGGAAAGCTATCTTAAAGGGCTATAAAGTTGTCTTCAATAATAATTTTCAAATTCAAACTCCTGAAGTGCGTACTTGGCTGCCAAGTTGAGTCCTAAAATTTAGGCAATTTTGTGTGCGGGAATATGAAGACATTAGGGTTTCTTTCCTACCATATTTATGCATATCATTAGCACGAAATTGAGGAGTTTTTTCAGAGGGGCATTGCTTTGGAATTTTTCATTTTAGACGCTGTGGCTTGCGAGGGACAACACTACGAACTGCGAGGAGCATTTTCAGTGTTCATTTTCTTCTATTCTTCTCTCAGAAAAATTATGGTGAATTCGTTTATGTTGAATTTAATTTTTAGCATGAACTAAATTTTCTTTATTCTAGGAAAACGATGTAATCTAGTTCCGAACTATGCTTGCTTTTCTATGTTCATTTGAAGTAATTCTCTTCTATGTTTGTCTAATTTATTCTGACCTTATTGCTTCTAATTAACTGGCCATTAATTAGATGATTTTAATCTTATGATTTGCTGTTGAAAGAGGGAATTATAGGATAGATTTTGGATATTTCGGCATAGGTAAATATAGAGATTGAAAGACTTGTATGAACCTATGTAGTATTAAAATCATTGATCTTATTACTTTATTACTTTATTAATTTGCATACTCTTGTGTAAAATGATGAACAAGAATATTTTTCAATTGACTATCGAAAGAGGCTTTTGGATGTTTGTGGAGATTGCTAACAAACAGAAAGAATTAAATTCAATTAGTTAGATGAGTAAAGCATAGTAAGGAGTTAGATTCGATTTTCGAACAATATCTTTATTTTCCTTTGAGTATTCTCTTTGAATTAATTTTATTTTAATTTACAATTACAAAAATCTTAGTGACTTTTCTAAATAAAGTCAAGATTAGTATAATTTTAGTATTTATCAAAAGTAAGTTACCATTCCCTGATGACGATACTCTTCTCATCACTTTACTATAAAACTACGATACTATGCACTTGCAGTTTTGCACCGATCACATATGAACATTGTGTGAGAAAACAGAACCTCCATAAACACTAGCTAAGAGAGAAACAGAGCACCTTTGCAAGGGAGTTGGTATTGAGTGACGCTTAAGCTTCAGATTGGTAAATAATTCTACCATGGTTCTTTATTGAAAGTTGGGCTAAAATGTTAAGTTTTGATTTGTGATATTAAAGTGAGTTTTGGGTTGAATTTGGTAATGATGTTTGGTTGGATAATTGTGTATAAGACTTGGAATATGATCATGACATGTTTAGATATGAAGTGATAAGCTTAACTATGGTCTTGGGTTGATAACTAAGAGTTGTTGTGACAACCCAGACTTAGCCAAGTCCTCGCTTGTCTTTTGTCGGCAGGTTATATTTAATTATTGGGCCATGCAAGAGGTGTAGAGTACTTAGAAACCTTGAGCTTTATTTAGTTATTTATTTGTCCTGGTGCATTGAGCATCTAAGCCCACAAGGGAGGCCCAACAAGGCCATCAAATTCAACTAGCCCATCGGACTAGAGTCCAAAATCCTAGAGGGGCATGGGGCACACTCCCATCACACCAAACATATGGCCACATGTCACACACAAGGCACAATGAACCTAGACATGATTAAGGGAAAAAAGGGTGAGAGACTTTAGGGTTTCAACAATCCAAAAGCCCTAGCACGCCAACCATGACAAAGGCCACCTTCTTTCAACACTTGTCACACATGAAGAGGGGTGGGAAGATTTCTAGAAGGAAACAATCATGAGGCGCCTAGGGAAAGACAAGGGCCATCTTTCTAGACTCTTGGCCAATGCACCCACTCAATAGCCACCCACATCTCAAAAGACTTAGGCACACATCTCCAATAAGCCTTAGGATTTTGGCCAAAGGGTTCACACCTATCTAAGAGAGACCAACCCACATTTTGCCAAGTGTCATGCATGCATTTGGGATGAGATTTTTCTAGAAGATGCAATGATTGGAATGAGAAGGGACACCTAGATAAAGATAACCCTAGTCCCTAGGAATTTTGGCCACTACACCCACTCACCCTCCCACGCCACTTGTCACTCATTTAGGGTTTCAAGAAGGCACATGGGGAAAGGGAAAGAATGCCAAGGGAAGATGTACCACACACAACCCTAAGAGTCTAGAAGAAGAAGAAAGATCTTTGTGGGGAAATGAGGTGGGTGGCAACACACACACACACACTATAGCCAAGTGGCAAGCATGGACATGCCCATTCTCCAAAATATTATTAGGGTTTTTAGTAAAAAGACTTTTAAGCCCCAAAGCTACATTGAACCTAGACATAGAGAAAGGACACCAAAGATGCTTTAGGGTTTCGGTTTTGAGCCTTACAAGCCACTTGTCAAGAGACTTTTGATTTTCCAAGGAAAGCAATGATGTGGGAAGATGAAATGGATGATTCAGCCAATGATGAAGGGCATGCCACATGGTGCCCATGCATGAGTTTCTTACTTGTCCAAGGTGATGTGTGTGAGAAAAAGCAAAGGGGCCTATAAAAGGAGAGGGACCAACGGGTAGAAGATCTTTTTGGATGCCATTTTAGTTTCATTCTTTGCATTTTCTTCTCCTCCCACACGCTCAAGCAATCTTTCTCCCCACTTTCTATCCAAACAAACACCATTCCTCTCTCTCTCCTCTTAGTCACAAGCAAGGAAGAAGTTGGAAACTACATTTTCAAGGAAGATGCGTCACGGTACTAACTCTCACTACTCACAAGTCACACCGCACACACATAAGGGTGATGGGGTCACTAGGATTTCGGATCTAAGGAAAACCACCACCATCACACAACCAATGTTCGACTTTTTCTTTTGAGAATTTTCTTGAGGAAAACTAGGATTTTCCTAAGGGGGGAGATTGAAACTAGAGATGGAGATCTCCACCCCGTTTCTAAGGAATCTCGATCACCATGCATGACATGCACCTCACCAAGCACACATGCACACGCCTAAGACCTTGCCAAGGTCAAGGGAAAACAAGACCACCTTTAACCAAGGGCCTCTAGGCCGAATGCTTGGAGTGTCACCATGAACAAGAGAAACCCTAGCACAACCACACACGTCGGATTTAGGGTTCTAACTTCTTGTCTCTAATGGATTAAACAAACACTTTTTACAGCTTGCTTGATCATATTACGTTGCTTTGGATTTTTGTAAGTGGTCTCTCAACCTACTTTTGGATGATATTTGTATATCCGTGTGAACTTTGCATTTTATGTGCTATCATAGGAACTAGTTGTTGATTAAAGTCTCTTACTATATGATGCCTTGTAATCAGATTTACATGATGATCTTGCCATGTTTACTTGCTCACGATATTTCGGACATGCTTAGAAATATTAGCTCAAAGTTTCTTTTGTATATCATGCTTGTGTAGTCTCAAATGATTCGGCCATGCATAGTATTCAGGTTTAAGAAACTATTCTTCTACTTTGGCATGTGTCAAATGCTATTGTCTATGTTTGTGAATTGAGTATTCAATTGTTCTAATATTTTCAAACCGTAACCTGAGATGTTCAATGCTTGGTTACATGGTTACATGATTCAAGGCATTTACATGTTCATATGATGCATGAAAAGAAAAGTGTCACAAGTTCATGTCACATGCATTTGGGTTGTGTACTGGTTTTCAAATAAAATAGTTTGTTCATGTTTTATCACAATCCCAAATGCTGGGATGGGGGAAAGTCCTAGTGGAACTCTTTTGTCCATTTTGGAGTGCATAAATTGGAGTGGTAGCCCCTAAGTCGATGAAGTACAGTCAGTGGACCTCGAATGGATCCTTATAAAAAGGATTTCAAAGCGAGGTAGTACTTAAAGCTACTGGGTGCCACATGTATTATATGCGGTGAAGGTGAAATGGTGAACTGCCGCATAGTAAAAATGGTGAACTGCTGCATAGTAAGGACTATGACGTAGTCACCATGGTCTAGTAGGCTGTTAGGTGATGCGGTAACTAGTAGGGAATCGACGGTGCAAAGAGGAGCCGTGAGGTATCCAGATCACATGTTAGAAGATGTGAAAAGGCAATGAGTTAAAAGATGTGTAATCAATTGTTCAATGTGCAAAGGAAAAATATGTTTTATTGAAAAGTCAAAGGATCTCCGTTATTTGTTTTTGGAAAGTCAAATTGCATGAACTAAGTTTTGCATCAAGTACATGTCCATACATTCATTCCATGGTTTGCTTTTATATGCTTACGTTATCTATTATATGTTGTCTGTTTATTTACTAAGATTTCTTAAAATCTCACCGTGGTATTTTCCACTACCATTCCCAACCTGGAATGGTAGAAGCTATGGCAGGTACTCAGGACCCTAAGCAAGATGAATGAGATTAATGATTTAGTAGAGGACGAGTTTATCGTTGAAGCTCGCTATAATTATGTTCTTGTCTGTTTAGAGGTCACCGCACAGTGCCTTAAAGACATCCAAGAAGCCCTCAATAAGAATGATGATGGGTCAGGGTCATTTGAGCTAAAGGAAGCCCCCAGTTTAAAGGATCAAATGGATTTTGTGACTGTATATCTTGAACAAGCTTGTAGCTACTCTGTAAAGGCAAAGGAAGTTACCTTAAGCTTGGGTCTTCTAGAGCTCGAACCCTAGCAGACGAGGGGGATCTTTTTGAGCTTGACCAGTAAAGGGATTCTTGTGCTGTGTTGGTTTCCTGTGTGAATGTCAAAAAGGAATTGCGGTTTTTTTTTGGAGATCCCTAATTGTTTTCTTGGGGAGATAACATAACAATGAAATCATTTTGAGATGTTTAATGGTACCATGATGTTTTGAAAAATCGCTCTCAATCTTAGATTTACATAAATTTTCGCTGTGATTTATTGCATACTATTAGAATTACAATAGGTGTATTTCATTTTAACTGTCATGTACGAGGGTATGTAGGTTTGAGTTACATGTCTCGATGCTTTAATTGAGTGAAAAATGGCAAAGTTATGAAGTTGAAGTTTTTCAATCGCGGGCTTCCAATGGTAATACCATGTCCTTGTGGTATGTATGCCCCATGCCCAGGCCAATCGGAGCACCACTTATTTTTACCACTTTGCCCTTGCTTTATAGAAAACTAATTGAGGGCAAAGTGACAAAGTTATGAGGTTGGAGTTTTTCAATCACGGGCTTCCCATGGTAATACCATGACCTTATGGTATGTATGTCCCATCCCTGGGCCAATTGGGGCACCTATTATTTTTACTAATTTGCCTAGCTTGGTAGAGAACCAATTGAGTGTGTGGCAAAGGTTTGAGGTTGGAGTTTTTCAGTCATGCGTCCAATCCCAAGCGGGGGCTGGGGGTGTCACACATGATAAGTTTTAAGTTGATATCTTGGATTGATCAACAAATATGTTTCAGTTTTTATTTAGTTGAAGTTTATCTTGTGAGATTTTGGTTATGTTTCTCAAAGAATGTTTAGTATCATCTGGAGGCATGTTCTTAGTATGATTAGAAATTGGAATATATGATTCCTTAAGGCTCTTAGTGTTCATATGCAAAGTATAAGCCATAAAGTTCATAAAGTAGTCTCGGCTTTGTGAAATGATTTTCATGATGATAGTAATTATGATGATGATATGATGATAAAGGATATAAATCTAAGGTAATAGTTTGATAATAAGCTCTGTTTTGATGATTGATTTAAGTAATAGATTCTGGCTATAGGCTTAAATCACATGTAAAAGGGATATGATGATATGCATGACCATAGGTTGAGTAGATTTCACATAGTTAGAATATGATTCCAAAGCTTTATATGAATTTAAAATATGGTATATTTGAAGTTTGTGAATTGTGATGAAGTTTCGGGATCAAAATACAAATGATAAAAGTTTAGGGTGATATATGCAATTTTAAGTAATGTGGAGACATATATGCTAATTTAGATTTTGTATAGTAAACTTTGTAATGCCTAACTTTTAGTATTTCTCTTGTTTCAACCACACTAGCCTTAGAACTCGAAGAATTTGTAAGCTGGCCTCTAACTTACTCTTGGATAATATTCACATGTCTTTGTATAAACACCACATTCACGTTATAAATTTTATTTTGATCACGAAATATTTTATGTTACATGATGAGCATTCGGTCATTTATATGACATGTGTTGATTAATTGTTAATTTTGCATGAACATGCACTATTGAGCATGATACATAAAATATGTCATTTTTGCATGAGCCATATTACATATTATGAAAAGAAGCACATGTCATGAGATATGTTTTGTCATAAACATAGCATGAAAAATATTTTATCACGACCCAATGCTAGGATAGCGAAATTTCCTAGTAGAACTCTTATGTCCACTCTGGAGTGACTAAAAATAGAGTGGTAATTTCTGAGTTGACAAAAAATAGTCAATGAGCTTCGACTGGTTCCTTTATAAAGGATTCTAGGGCTAAGTCATGGAAATGGAATCTAATACTGGTGGGTGCACAAGTATGAAAAGTATGATCAATGTATTGAAAGATATATATGTGCAGGTCTTATTACATAGTTTCAACTAAAGTTGTGCTACGGTCATCGGCAGGTGTTCACTATGTAAATGGGTAGCCGTGATGTTACCATATGTTAATAATGCACCTGATAAGAGAAATAAGATATTTTAAAAAGATGAAGTATGAAATATTCTCTGTAAGAAAATGTGCATCAAAGTTTTTTGAAATATGGTAAGGAATCTAGATGGGAGACAAATACATTTTTTTCTGCATCTCACACAAGCATTGTGCGTTTATTATATGTCATATTCATATTATCTCTGTATATGTTGGTTTGTTAACTTACTTAAATTTTAATGAATCTCACTATGGTACTCCAAACTACCATTCCCTCCGAAATGGTAGTATCTGTGACAGGACTAGAAGATGGTGAATTCTAATCTCTGGCTACAGATGATTGAGGATGAACCAAACCCTGGTTACAAGTTGGGACTGATAGTGTCTTTCTTGTAGATGGTCCTATACACCATACAGTGCATCATAGAGATGCTTTTGGAATGTTTTGTCTTGGAACCCACAATGAACCCAGACTATAATAAGGAGATGCAATCTCTATAAAAAAGTTGAACTATTGTCCTACTACTTGGACACCTACTCACTAAGGTATTTGCTATGTTTAACTAAAATTTGGGATATTTTAGTTCATTCTGGTACAAAATTTTTACGAGTCACCTTTTCCGTGGTGAATTATTGCATACTTCTAGAAATATGCTAGGAGGCATTGCATACTATCTGTCATGAACAAGAGTGTGTAGCCTTGTGTTACATATCCTAATGCTCCAAGTCTCCGTTCCATCCCAAGTGGAGGTTGGGGCCGTCAGAATAAACATATCCAAGAATGGTCATAAGACCCTATTCATAATATCCATGAATGATGTTGGGGCATTAGCTAACCCAAATGGCATCACCATAAACTCAAAATGGTCATACCTCGTCTAAAATGTTTTTTTTTGGTACGTCGCCCTCCTTAGTCCTCAATTGGAGATAATTGGATCTAAAATCATTCTTAGAGAATACTGCAACTCCTTACAACTGATAAAATAAGTCATCTATCCTTGGTAGAGGGTATCTATTCTTTATGATCACCTTATTCAGTTATCGATAATCGATGCACATTCTAAGGGTCTTGTCCTTCTTAACAAATAATACTAGCGCTCCCCAAGGCTACATACTCGGCCTAATTTGTTAACAACTCCTGCAATTGACTCATCAGCTCTTTTAACTCAGTTGGGACCATCTTGTAGGTTGCCTTATGTATCGGAACTGGACCGAGTTCCAATTCGATTGAAAACTCAACTTCCCTAGGAGGTGGTAATCCTAGAAATTTTGCAAACTCTTTAGGAAAATCTCTTACTACTAGTATATCTCGTATCTCCTTAGGCTCTTTCTCCTTAAGCAGCAAGTGTACTAAATAGGCTTAAGCCTTGCTTGTCAATTCCTTCATGGCTTGTAGTGAGGTGATTATTCCTAGCATTGATTGCAACTTGTTGCCTCGGAATACTCTATCTTCCATTCCAGTCACTCTAAATGCCACATTCCTTTGCCGACAATGTATACTCGTAAAATCCCTAAATAACTAATCCATGCCTAAGATGACATCGAATCCCAACAACTCAATAACTAACAGATCTACCTTCAAAATATCACCGTCTATCTCCAAAGGACACTATGTAACCACTTTGGTGCAAAATATCATCTCTCCGTTAGGTAATGCAACAGAAACCTTCTACTGCATTAATCATGCATGAAGACCGCTTATCCTAGTGAACGTAGTGGACACAATTGACTGGGTTGCACCCAAGTCAAACAGTGTACTTGCATAATATTGCAATACTCTAACTCGTCTTGAAATGACCAAACAACTCACCACTTGCACTATGCTCCTAAAATTATCAACTAATTTCTAGAGTAGAGGTCTTATATCTATGATGACGCCTGCTTCTTGAGTCTCTTGAACTTCCTCATCGACTTCTCCTGGATTAAAGGCATATACTCTTGTTTGTATCGCCTGCCTTCGATCTCCACATCCTCTAGTAGGGCTCGTTCATTGCACTGGCATTGCCTGAGGGCAATCCTAAGCGCAATGTCCCATCTGCATACATTGGTAGTATGAGAGTGGGGTCTGACAACACTCTCCCTTATGAGCCCTATGACAAAGATTGCACATTGGCATCTTTCCTCCCATGCGAACCTCAGAAGTAGTTGGCAAGGGTACTTCCATCCTCAACACAAATTCCTAAGGGGAACCAGAACTACTTCCCTTGCCCATAAATGTCCTCTCCTCTTTTGGCTTGTCACAAATGCCAATGAATTACGTTGCTCACGTTCGGCGATAGAGGCCATATTTACCAACTTTTAAAAATCCTTAATCTCTAGGCACGCTACTAGTGTCTTGATACACATTGATATCCCGTCTTGGAACCTCTCCGCTCTCATGCTCTTTATAAAAATGAGGTGAGGATCAAACCTTTCTAACTCCCTAAACCAAGTTCTTCAACTTTTGTTGTCTTATGATGGTGGTACAATATTGATTTTTGAACTCATTCTTTAACTTTTCCCACGAGATCCTTTCCATGGCTCCTAGCTCTATGGTAAGAAATTGTCTTTTAGCACCCCCACCATAGTGTCGCCTTTCCTTAGAACAAGTAGCTCATGTTTAACACCTTCTCACTTTCTATATTGCCATACACCTTAAAAATCCTTTCAATATCTGTAATCCACCTCTCTGCCTTCATTGGTCCTTCGTTACCAAAGAATCTTGGGTAATGGTAGGCCAAAAATCGCTCATACATGCACCAACGCTACTCATCCCTAGGGGAATTGACTTGCTGGATTTTCGTGTGATGTGAATAAAGCTCATGTTGCTATTGCAGCACGTCAAAAACACGATTAAGCACACTTGCTTACTCGCTATCTCTCCCTTCACCCAATGGCTTTCCCTAACGACTACTGGTTGGTTGTTTGCCTTGTGAAACTCTCGGTCCACCATATATAGACCATGCCACTTTCTATCTTAACCCTTGCTTACTAAATACAAATTAGGCCTATCATAATCTAAAATTCAAGCTTACAATACTAAAGATTGATTCCTATATCTCTGGTACTATTCTTACCTGACAATATGGATTTACATAGTGGCATATAAACACTCTGATACCAAGCTATGACGCATCATTCCTTGGTAAAGGACCTGGTGGGGATCCTTGGTGCCAAGGGTTCCAACCAGTCAACAACACCCAGAAGTTAGGTCGAGATCTGGTGTGCAATGTTCACAAGAAACTGCACGTGTAAGTGAAACGTTGTTTAAACCGCAGCAGAATAAGTAAAGGTTAAGTGCTATTTATACTAGAATTTAAATCGTAAATAGGTTCTTTCAATATTCACCCAAATATTCATGTCACTTCATTTCCCAAAAGAATATACAGAACCATATGTTCAATCCCTAAATCTAAATAAGGTGAACCGAACATGATTGATCATCTGACTAAATAATACAACTCTAAAGGAATGACACGACATGTTACTATTAACGGAGACATGCCTCTGTGACTAATGCTCGGTGCGGAGTTGGTTTCTCTTACTCGGGTACCTCTCCTAGATCGACCTCTACATCAAAGTATACGATTCTGATAAACGAAACCATAGGTAAGTCAAATAGCTATGACAAAAATGCTAATGAGAAATAATGTACATGATGGTATAATGCACAGTTTCATGTAAAAAGAACAGTGAACACATGCATTGTGCATGGCGAGGAATCACCTTTTGAGTAAAACATTGGTATATAAGAATGGTAAGGAAGCACCATTTGAGGAATTACTCTCTGTGTAAAACTCAAGTATACTTACCTATATATATATATATCTCCAAGGTGAGGAATCACCCACTTCTCAAGTAGGTAAAACTCATCTTAATGCATCATATAGAATTTAACATATAAGTTCTTACACAGAGATATTTTAAACCATTCAATCTCACACAATGATGCTTCAAATCATTCGATCTCACACAGAGATATGCCAACAAGGGGAAACCACTTCACCATTCAAAGTCAAGAAATGACTCCCACCCGATCAATGTGCAAGCACGTGCACGCTAATTTGCTTGTTTCAAATCGTAAAACATCACATAGATTTATTTCATATCATCAAATCTCACACAAAGATAGACATGTTGCGCTAGGAGAACACATCAGCCCTGCCAGCCAACTCGAGGTCACCACACATGATTCATCTTAGGATATTCTTCTTTCTGTCTATCAAATGAAGCCAATACAAAAACGTTACATCCCAATCATCACGAGGCATTCTACTTCCCGTATGACATTAGTGGAAATGTGTAGTAGTAATGGCCTGGGAACATCTACCCGTCCATGATGATTAACACATGATAAGACTCAAACACTTACCTGAAATCACCCATCATAAATTCGAGCCATTCAAATGTCAAGATCTTAAAATCACAAAGTAAAAACATTCAAACGCAATGGAAATATATTCGTAAACATAATGAAGGAAAATACTTATTAATTCATGATTCAGAAAGGGGAGAAAGATTAAAGAATATGCAATGCAACTCCTATGACATATCCAGAACATTTACCCCATATTTTTCAATACTATCTTAGAAGCTAACCTACCTCACTGTATTAAAAACGCTATGGCGATGCTATGCTACTCTTCCTCTTTTCTTCTTGTTGCACCCTTGAAGTCACTAGCTTTCTTTGAAGGTTCCAGCTTCAAAGAAGATCCAACACTAGTATCTCAAAAGTGAGATTTTTGGCTTTTACCTTAAGCCATTTATAGAACGGGACCGTCAAGTGTCCTTTTGACTCCAGGCATGCTTGAATAAGGGCACTTCGGTCTTGATCGTCCCACTGTAGGATGATAGAGATAGACTGTCATGAAAAGGCATGCACATCCTTACGGCCTGCCTTGGGTCCAATCTGCAATCTCTACTTGAGTAAAGGCCTCCCACATGGCGCTGGACCATATCTCTAGGTTCATACGGTATAGTCTATAGTATTGTTGCCTTTTCCCTGCAGACCCACTCCAAATATGACCTTTCAGGTGAATGTGAGCTTTTGCGTACGTTAATGCTGGCCTCTAAGCGTTTCTGTGTTATCCCAGAAAGTTGTACATCTGCACAGGTCTTGTCCTTGATCGTTGTTCACCTTAGGCTTGCTCCTCGCCTTTTGGTACAAACCGTCCTTGCCTTTGTACGGATGGAGCCTTTTCTTGAACTACAAGCCTCTTTAGCTTCTCATTTTTTGCATGGGTACTGACTCACCCGGCATAGGTGAAAGTCCTTGTTACACCCTATGCTGAGATGGTGCCGCTCGCCCTTCTGTTGGATTTGCTACACTCTGTAGACGACTTCTCATTTTTTAATAAACCAGAGAGGGAAGATCATCTTTGCCTTCTACTTGCTAAGGAAATGCTCTCTACTTTGTCTTCATTTTGCTCTCGGAAGGTGGTCTATCATCTTCCACTGGCGCAGTCCTAACATTCATCGTGGTTCTCGGTAATGGTGAGCTATGTTCCACCATGGAAGGTCTAGCGAGCAAGCTTAATGCTTGCTCCCCGTATTTGTTGCTAGTGGCCGGGCTCAAGCCAGCCTTACTAAACATGCCCAGACCGATGAGCTTGAGGCTTGCTCACCTTTTTTATTTTTTCTAGCGGGCTCAATGCATGACCTATGTGAGCCTTGTGGTTTGATACTATAATATATATATATATATATATATATATATATATATATATGCTCGCAGCTATGTCTAGAGGTGGTAAAATCTAATATTATAACTGAAGTTTTAATACAAGCTTTGAGGTTCTTATGGCTCTCTCTATTATCATGCATGGCTCATGGGAGAAGAAGAACAAAGAAAAGATTGAAGAGGAAGTCGCTGATTTCATTTGAGGTTTTTTTTTTTTTTTTTTTTTTTTTTTTTTTTTTTTTACATACAACCTTTGAGGTTTTTATTTTTTATTTTTTCAATGGGGTTCACTGATCAGGTTTTAACGCCCCCAATAGTTGCCTTAATATGTTACGATAATAATTAGATTTTGTGGGGGTAAGGAAGATCTTGAGAAATTTTCTCATAGCTCGAGAGGGTTGATAAGGTTTGGTGACAAGTCTATTTTGTATCTTTCGACTTCATAACTCTGTGCAAAGGAAAACAACTTTTTTAGTGTTCGATCCAACCCTACAATACTGTCTAATAAATTATAAATATGTGTAATATATATCTCAAGAGTTGTTGAGCGGTCTCACTCAGATTCGAAGCTAATAATAACCATATGATAAGTCTTAGCAATCATGGCATCATGAAAATTATAATCATGGATTATTTGTAGAATTACGTAGGTAATTATTTTGGGTCGACACCAAAATCTTATACATTTTCCTTCGCTGACTGTCTGCAAACAAGACAGCTATCTACTAGGAACCGAAAAATGAAACTTAGTTTCGGCCAAATTAAATGAACCTAAAGTTTGTGTTTATCTTAGGTTGGGAGAGCCAACAATATTGTAGATTCTCCTAATCGATAAATAATTCGAGTATTTAGATAAAGAGGAATTCTACGCACCAACTACTATTCATTTCCACACTCCACACTTATGTTTTTTTTTTTTTTTTCCATAAGATGTGGGGATGTTTTTTATCGGGTGTGAGGTGGTGAATAGTAGCTGATGAGAATAATTTTTCTTAGGTAAAACCCACGTTCAAATCTACGATCTTTGCCACTAATTATTTTTAAGCCATGAACATGATAAAAAAACGACAACTAAATTAGTTTTTGTCCCCCGACCATTCTAATTTACTTGATTGCAAAAACTAATTCCCAAGATAACAACAACGCGTACAATAACTGTCATAGAAAAATAATAGTAGTCAAATATTGATTATCATGATCTGCCTTTGTCTCTAAATCTTTATGCATATCATGTGAATCATATGCCTAAAATTACTCATTCTAGAGGGATAGAGTAATAATCTTATTACATTAATCTGAGTACATGATCATGATTTAAGTCATATATATAAGTACTAGCTACTAGATCTGATGATATGCAGGTTAGGCTAAAATTATTATCAAATAACCAAACTTATTTATTTTTCCCTTCTTTCCTACTCAAAAAAGTATTCGTACGTAGGCCATCATTTTCTTGATTTTGCATGCAAATAGGCATCGTAACGCACCTAACAAACCATAAGCATTAAACAACCAACACAGCGTAGGGTATCGTTGATCAGAGATCACTGCATGCTCTGGGTCGTGTCTTTTGGAGTTTATATGCAAAGATGGGCTACACATGAGTAATCCTATATGTCCGACATTGCATTAAAGCAACTTTCAACAAACTCCAACACACATCTTAACCAATGCTGTGGTCATGTCGTCTACTTTCTTGTCCTCCAATATTCATCTGTTGCCTGCACAAAAGCTGGCCTTTTGCTACATTTTGCTTCTCAACATTTTGTTTCTTCCTTTGTTTTTTTCTTCTCTCTTTTTTTTCAAGTAATTAAAGATGCTCGAATCATTTGAGAAAAGATATTTGTAATCGTGAATTGTGTAACGTTGCGTAATTGCTTTGAAAAAAGTAAATAAAATATAAAACATGGCCACATGAAAAAAATTAATTTTTTAATAGTGAATCCCACTATTTTTCAAAGCGATTACGCGGCGTTTACACACTTCACATTTATATGTAGAATTACTCTTTTGTAACTCTTTAGAACAAAGTATCATACGTCGGAGTTAAGATGAGAACTCCAACAAAATACCCATGCCGGCCCAATATATACCATACTTTCGAGTAAATGCATTAATTCGTAATTTCTTAGCTAATAGTATTTATTGTAAAATTTAAACGAAAATATTGTATTAAATTATCATTTATTTTAAAAATTTCAACAATAAGAAAAGAGAAATTTAATCATTTAAGGTCTGTTTAGATTCAGATATGAGATAAGATGAGATGAATTGAGATAGTTTATAAATAATAATAAAATTTATAAATTAAAATTTATAAATAATAATAAAATGAGTAATCCAAACCCGGCATAAATCTAATCGTTAAATATAGCGTGTGAAGATCGTTATTGATACGTGTACGAAGACATTGTTGTATCAACATCATCATTTCTATTTTCTTCCTCCTTTTTATTTTTCTTTTGATGGGTAGATTGGACCGCAACCTGGCCTACTAACATAAAACATAAAGTCATGTAAGAGAGAGTACGTATGCTGATAGTGATTGGATCAAAACCTTTTTACTTTTTTTATATTTTGGTAACTACAGATTTACTATCTTTTAACCATTATTTTATTACTTTTAGTGTATTTATTATTTTAATATTTTTTTAATATCTTTAATTATTAAAAAAATTAAAAAAATATATAATTTTATTAATAATCACTTTTTAAAAAAAAAAATTAAAATAATAATAGAAGAGTAATAAGACTATCACTATATATATTTTTTTTTTTGAATGATTAGATAACCTAAATAAAATCAAACAATCCGTGAATAGCAAAATAACAATAACAATGGGTGGCTTGTCACGTACAAATTACGGCAGTATTAGTACAAATTATTAAATTAGACAACTAATCTCATCATGGGTCATTGAATTTGTTTTGAGTCATTTGTCATCTTCCAAACGCTTTTAATAGGATGCTGCTTTTTTCTTTGAAAATAACAACAAATTGCACGATACCTTAATGGTCAGTCTCCCCCGTACGTGCATGATTTATGTTGTCAATTGTTTTGGCACGGGCGCCAGGTTTTCGCTTTTGCTTGGAGTATACGCATCGGTCTAGGCATAACTCCAAACAATGTAAAATATGATTTTTTCTCTCTTTAAACGTGCTGCATTAGAATTGGTAAAAGATAAACAGTTAAAGTTCTGATCTACGGTAACCACATATTTTTATCTTTGACGAGTTCTGCTCATAGCTAAATGAGTATTTTATTCTAAATTCTGAGAATATATACACACTGGAAGGAAGGGTCTGATATATTATTAATTAAATATAGAGTGTATTTATAAAATATTATTAAAATAGAATAATATTTATATTATTATTTTGACTTTAAGATGGCTAGTACAATGTAGATTCACCTAGCCAAAAATTAATGTTATAACCAAAACTTGAAGTTCTAGTCAAAATTTAGACTTGACAATGGCTAGACCATTATCAATGCTCTCCTATCATTTTCCACGCTTTGAAAAAAAAAAGGTTTTAGAAAATAACTTTATCTTTTTCTCTATCGATGTGTAGATTGATTAATGATAAGTACAATGTTTTTTCTATAAGAGAAGTGCCACAGAGATTTTACAAAAATAAATTTATAAATTGATGTGATATGTTAGATCTATTTTATAATAAAATTAATTTTACAATCTAACATACTGCATCAAGTCACGTCAGTTTGTAAAGTTACTTTTATTAAAAATAAATCTAACATATTATATAAAATTATATTAGTTTGTAGGTTTATTTTGTAGAGTCTCTTTTCACAATCATTTACACAACAATTAAATAAGAGTATTTTAATAAATTAATGATATTTTTATAATTAAGTTATTTTACGAAAAGTTATTAATTTAAAATATAATTATATAAAAATTTATTAAAAGAATTGTATGTTTATAATTTTTCACTTAATTTTACCCCAATTTCATACTAGGAAGATGGCTGTTTGCTCAAGATATCCAACTCTAGGGTTTTCATGCCCTTGCCAAGGGTAAGGAAAGCAATCATTTTTCTTCCTTTTTCCGTGACTTTAGTGTTTATTATAAAGGTGGTGGTCCATGAGTACTGTTTTTTCCTTTTTCCCTCTGGCTTAGGTTCCAATATTCACAGCCAGCTTTATTTGTAATTGTTTCTTTTGAACTCTTTTTCTTCCCTTTTTTTCGTGAGCTTCTTTCTTATCCTCTGCCTTCTTACACTTTGCGACTCTAAATAAAAAAAAAAAGTAATTTTATATATAATTGTAAAGTGCGTAAACGTCGCGTAATCGTTTTGAAAAATAGTAGAGTTTACTATTAAAAAATTAATTTTTTTAATGTAAGTCTCATGTTTTATTCACCTTTTTCAAAACGATTAC
Organism: Juglans mandshurica; assembly: GCA_022457165.1. Taxonomy (NCBI): domain Eukaryota; kingdom Viridiplantae; phylum Streptophyta; class Magnoliopsida; order Fagales; family Juglandaceae; genus Juglans; species Juglans mandshurica. Next base: position 19,386,305 of record CM039627.1, on the reverse strand, counting down.
GCAGCGGTTGCACAATTCGATTGCAAATATATTTTCTCATTAACTATTTAAATGTTTTTATAGATTACATTTGGTGGGTAATAAGGTATTTTTAAGTATTCTGTAAATAATAATAATAAAATATTAAATAAGAATCAATAGTTCCTGTTCCGATAGGTCCTAAATATTTGGATTTGAAATTTTATTTAAAAATACCATCCGAACTTCCGAAGCATGCAAATTGATTTTTTTATTTTTAAACACTGGAAAGCAGTCAAGCAAGCCAGCTATCAAATCTCTAGCTCCCAACCCCTAGTCTTGAATCAGATGCTCAGATTGTCTAATATAATGAGATACTCAGCTTCAACAGAAACTCCAACTAAACGAGGGGCAGTCTGGACAATAGTTTTCTTAACATCCGACAGAACAATAATGTCTGACAAAATAAAACGTCTCATCGTACAACTAGAATTCTCTTCCTTCCTAACAAAACTTTTTATCATAAAAGTGAAATAAATTGATGCCCGGATATTGTTTTTCTCATGTGAGAACAGATACTAACGCATACATACAAGCTGCAAATTTGACAAAACAGTAATGCAAAGTTATGATAGTCATAGCTACCTAGCTTCCATCAAGCCTTTTGGACAGCAGATAAAGTTAGGCTGTTTCTCAATTTATTTTATTTAATTATTATATTTTTTAAAGTTTTCATACAAAATATAATTAATAATTTCAATATTTTTAAATTTTAAAATAATAATAATAATATTAAAAAATAAATTTTTATTTAACTTCTATCTCATTTCAACTCAATATCCAAACATTTCCTTAACCTCTAAACAAGAGAATCAGTTCCAAACCATCACCCTTGTATAAAAAAAAAAAAAAAAAAGCTAATAGCTTCCACTGTAATTGCATACAATAATTTCAGTGCAAATTTGTCAAATTTGTCAACTGATTAGTAATAACATGATATCATGAAAATTGATCATCATGCTCTTTTTCAAAGTAATCTTTATCATTCACAGAATCACAGTTTCATTTGATGATGAAATAATTTTAAATAAATATAGTTTAAGTAGTTGATAGACATTGACCTCCTCTCCTTTTCGTAGGGTGAGGTTTAGAAATCTGCTTTGTCCTCGACAAAGCTGGCATCTCATTGACCTTTGGTCCGCTGAGATTGGCATGGCGACGAAAGACATTACAGATTATGGGAATCCTTAAAATTAACTGAAGACGAGAAGGAGGAGCTAGTAATCCCAGATGAGACAGTTCTATCCTCAAGTGTCAAAGGGCAGCACTGCCTCCTAGCTAAGGTTTTCAATGACATGATTGTTAACAGGGAAGTGTTCCAGTCCACAATGGCGAAGGTATGGAACATAAAAGGTTGGTTAACTTATAAGGAGATTGACTCTAACAAGTTTCTTTTGGAATTTGAAATTCACTCAGACAAGGAGAAACTGCTACAAGGCAGGCCATGGTCTTTCCACCGACATCTGGTTCAAATCCATCGGTTCCAATCCACTCAGAAGTGCATTTCCAGCATGAGCCTTTATGGGTTCAAATCCACAACCTCCCATTCGCAGGGATGTGTACAGAAGTCGGGAGAATGATCTCTTCTGTCATGGGGAAGGTTTTAGAGATTGAGGCTGACTTAGAAGGATTCAGATGGGGTAGCTTTCTAAGAACCCGAGTCGAGGTCAATATCACAAAGCCACTCATACGGGGACGTTTTCTCAAGCTAGGGGATCGTCAACACTCGCTAGATTTCAAATATTAACATTTTCCTTCCATATGTTTCAAATGTGGCCTTCTGATGCATAGCAGTGGAAGCTACTCTTCAATTTCACAAGGCTCCCAGTCCAAGGAACAGTACGGGCAGAGGCTCAGAGCACAACCTACCAGATCAAAGGGTCTCCATTCCAAAAAATATGGTGGCTCGGCTGGACAGGATCACCACAGCTCCGCCTGGAGGGGAACCCATGCAAAGGAGGATGGCAGCAGCACCAGAGCCAGTGAACCCCAACACTCGGCAGGGAAAGGGGCCCATGCATTGAGCAACATAGCAGATTGTCAGGAAATGTCCTCTCTTGGTGCGGAAAAAACAACACTCAAGGAAGACCAGTCCAAGCATGCATAGCACAATCCTCCACTAGCCAAGGAGACAATACAGTACCCTACAGGAGCACTACATGCCACTAGTCCTGACAGCATAACTCTCGAGCCTGCAAACTTACCAAAACAGGTAAGTCCTTCACCTAACTCATATTATGCCTTTGGGGACACAGATATGCTGATGTCTAGTGCCTCACCAAAACAAGAACCCCCAAAGGCAATATCCCCTTTTTACCCTTCTAACCCCATCCATGTAGACCACGAGAACAGAGAACCAAATATCATCAAACTAATGAGAGGCAATACCTGGAAAAGAAAAGCAAGAGGGGCCCCTACTATACTCTCAGATATCACCAACAGAGCTCGAACCTCCACTATGGAAAACCATTGCAAAAGACCTACCTCAGACATGGTCACCACACGTGCAAGCAGCATGTGCAAAAAACTCAAACATAAGCTCACTCCTGACATGAGCCAAAACCAAGAAAGTATGGTGGAGACTGCAATGCAGTCCCACCAACCCCAATGAATTGCTTAAGTTGGAACTGCCGAGGGCTTGGAAACCCTTAGTCAGTTCAAGAACTTCACCAACTAATGAGGTCTAAGTTCCCCAACTTGGTTTTCCTAATAGAAAGCAAGTGTAGCCGTGAAAAAATAGAAAAAATAAGGATAAAACTGAAGTTTGATAGTTGTTTTTGTGTGCCCAGTAAAAGGAGGAGTGGGGGGTTGGCCTTAATGTGGAATACTATAACACCCCGCTCCTTTCTTCTTACATACGCTCATTTTTTCTGACGTACGTTCTTTATTTCTTACATAAGGCTTCTTCTTTCTGACGTAAGTAAATTTTGAAGACAGAAATTATGCAAAAGTCTGCCCTTCTCTCTAGCGACTGTGAGCCTCGATGGCGTATTTTTAAAGATACTATGTGATTTCTAAAGCTAGTTTTGTGTTTTGAAGTTATGAGTATTTTAAATGGAATATTCTCATTGTTATTTAACTAAGTAATATTTTAACTAACTCAATTATAATATCTTTGAAGAGCTGCAAAAATATTATAATTGTGGGAAATCATTTTATATAAATGATTCCAGTTATTTAAAATATTACGTGATTTAAATAATGATGAAATCTTTAAATTAATTTAATGGTTTTATTCTCTTAAATATGTTAAGTAAGATTTCATCATTTTATTAATGATGAATGAATATTATTTTAAATAATATTATATCTTAATTCCTCTCAGTGCTTTTAATTAAATTAACGATTATGTATTTTAAATCAGTGTTTGAGGTCCGTCGTTAGATCGTTGCGCAAATCCCCAGACGTTGGGTTTTAGAATAAAACTCCAGCCCCTTTCTCTTTCTCCCTCACTTTTCCCTCTTCTCTCTCTCTCTTCCCTCTCTCCATCGGCTTACACTGCACGACACCCTCTCTCACTCAATTCCTCCATCTCATAGCCTGGCATCGCCGTGAGCTAGCAAGGCTCACCTCCACCACCGTTGGCACCTCCTCCCTCCGGTGAGTTCTCCCATGCCGACCTTTCTCTCTCACGCTCTCCCTTTCTCTCTCTCTCGATAGTGCACAGCCCGAACGGACTTGATGCTGCTGAGCTAGCATGCGTCATCCTCCGGCGCCACCACCTCCACAGTAGCCTCCCCTCCCACCGGCCATCCTCCTCTAGTGAGCTCGGCCTCCATCTCCTTGTCGTTTGCCCCCACGAAGTCTACCTCTCTCTTGCATGGGTTCTCCACACCCACGGCAGAGCTCCACCTCCCTCGGCCACCACACCACCACCAGGACCTCCCTTGGCCACCGACCACCTCTCCTAGCCATCCCCATGTCTAGCTGAGCCACCATGCATGTTCACCTTCCTTCACTCTCTCACGGACGCCCATTTCCCCTTAGGCCACCTCCACCACCGTACGCCACCCACGGCGTGTGACCACCCTCTCCGGCATCCTCAGGCCACCACCGACCCATCCCAACCATCCATGGCCCCGATCTGCCACCTATGCTCCCTCACTCTCTCACGGTATCTCTCCCTCTCGCACACGGCCAGACCCGAAGTGTTACGCTCCTTGACACTATCACAAGGCCACCATGAGCCCTTCCAAGACCACGCCTAGCTAAACAGTCACCGTACGCAGTATAGCTGCCCCATACGTTCATTCCAACGTCATCGACTGTGACAGTTAGCGAGCAACGCACGGGTTATCCCGTCAATGGTATAACCCTCTATCTCTCGCTATTTATGTTATTAGTTGATTGGTTAGGTTGTGGACTGTACTGTTAGTATTGTGGAGTTTGTTGTGTAGTATGGAGCTGTGTTGTGCAGTATGGAAATGTGTTGTGCTGTGTAGTGTGATGTGAAGTGTTGGACGTAGTTGAGAACTATGATGTGTAGTGTTGTGGATGGTGTTGTAATGGTGGTGTGGTGTTGTGTGGAACGGGAAGAGTGCACGTAGAGTGTACTCTATGTGACGTAGCATGTGTGAAGGGAGTACACGTGGAGTGTACTCCATATGGTGGAGTGATGCACCATATGGCGGGTATGCCATAATAGTGATGTGGCGTAGTGTGTATGAATGGAGTATACGCGGAGTGTACTCCATGTGGTGGAGTAACGCACCATGTAGCGGGTATGCCATAATGGTGATGTGGTATAATGTGTATGAAGGGAGTACACGCAGAGTGTACTCCATGTGATGGAGTGATGTACTATATGGCAGGTACACCATAGTGATGATGTGACGCAGCGTGTGAGAATGGAGTATACGTGGAGTGTACTCCATGAGATGCAATGATACATCGTGTGGCGTGTCACAGAGATAAGAATGGTTGAGTGGTTGATGGGCGTAGGGCATGGTGAGTAGTGTCGGGAACTGTGGAATAATGTCCTGAAATAGTTATGGTGTAGCCTGTAGTATGAGGTGACAGGTGTCACCGTGAAGTTGACTCATGGCTGGGAGTACGGGTGAAGTAGCAGAACAAGTATAAGAGTGCGCAGCGGAAACATGACTGGGGAATGTCACGAAGTGACATGACTATTGACATTCGTGCTTGTGATGGGTGAGGAGTTAGTTTTGGAGTGACGTAGCAGGAATGTGACGAGATGTCACGATGTGATATGAGCACGTGAGGGACCTTGCTCTTGATGAGTTAGGAGTTGGCATAGAAATGACGTAGCGAGATGTCAGGTGACGTGACAAGCTCACGGTGTAGCTTGGGAGCAGTGTCGAGCTATACGACGTGACGTAAGATATAGTTGTGAAATGTGTCTTGTCGTTTTAAGTGTTGGAATGAACTGTCAAAAGGGACTGGTAACATGAAGAGTCATGCTAGCCGAGTTAAGAGAAGGTTGGTATCGGAGTATGGTGCTTGTTATACGAGCAGGTGATCAACGTGTTATATGTTGATCTTAAGTGATAAAGGGGTAAGGTACATGTGTAAACTGGTGAGACACCTGTACCGGACAGATTCACCGTATGTAATGAGTAATCTGTCCTAAGCATAGTTGCACGGTGCTTAAGCGTCAGAGTTGGTTTAGAACCGTGTGGCTTGTATGGATGGGAATGAGGAGTTAGTATGGGCTAAGATGCATAGAGGTAGTGACTGGCGTATTGTCTAGGATTGGGATGCATGATTCCATCGGTCGTAATCATGCGTCGGAATATGATTAGTAAGAAGAGTAAGACGAAGGTCCTAGTGTCTTAATCCTAAGGTGAATCATGGGTTCACTTTAGTGGATAAGTACTCAAGGTAAGTCCTTGTTGAAAGATGTGGTGACTGTAAGTAGATCCCGAAGGTTTTAGCATAGTAAATGGCAAGTAAGTGCACGGGATAGAAGGATAGTGTTCCAAGTGAAGTGTAGCTCTATTTATAGTTTAAGTTACTTATGCATTAGATAGAGAATGACGTTAAGGTTATGTGTATGCATGTAGGTTGTCATCTGACACGCACGTGAATGGACTGCATGATATAAAAACAGCATGGAGTCCAGGTAAGTGTTACGTTCATACTCTTCTAGAGTTTTCTAAAATATAAGGAATGAAAACGAAACGCTTTCTCTTTACGATACTTTACGAAATAAAATGTTAAGTGTTTAAAAGTATAAGTATGTAACAGCCCTCTTTGGTAGCCCCCTTTTTACACAAAAGTATTAATTGTACGCATATGAATAGATAACTATACGCAATATCTATTGTATGTATTTTCTAAGAAAAGAAAAGAAATGTCGAGGCCTGTGCCTCGAGCTTTAAACTGATGTTTTGACTGACGCGAAGAAAGTGCTTTAAATGGTCCCTATGAACTAATGTTAAAATGCCCCTATGAACTGATGTTTTATGGATGCCATGAATGATGGTGTTTAAGCCTATGTTTTAAATGATGTTTCTTTATGAATGAACTGCTAAATGAAAATGACTGAATTGAATGAAATGACTGAAATGAAATAAACGTTTACAATACGTAACGGCCATATGAATAAATGAAAAGGGTACCAATGAATGGGCAGATTGCAATGCCGGGTAAGTAGTACTGGTAGTGCAACCAGTGCTGCCCCTGACTGAATAGGGATTCCCAACCCGTGGCCATGGGCAGAGTCCAGGTCCAAAGGAAGACCGCTAACCCCAACACACGGGGTATAACAGTGTGTACCGGCCAATGAAAGGGATAAGAAAGAATGAATGAATGCACGAATTAATCGAATTCTTGAAGAAATGAAGGCACTGACGGGAGAAACGTTTTATAAAAAGAAAGCCCCTTTTAAAAGCAAAACCTTGTCCAGTGACATTTTCAAATGAACACACGTATGCATGTACGTATAGTATGTATGAATGATGAATACATGAATGAAAACCTATGTTGTTATATTTTAACTGTATGAAGTAATGCTTACGAGTCATCAACTCATTTTAGTTTTTATGCATGCCTCTTCCCCCACAGGAAACAAATGAGAAGCACGTGTTAGGACGGGCACAGCCCATGGGGAAGAGCACGGAAGTCTAGACATGAGTTTTAAATGTATGAGGCCTTTTTATTATAAAAATTGATGTTTTCTGTTGTAAACGTCTTTTATTCGCAAATCACATTTTATTTCATAACTCAGAGTCTTGCACCCTGGGTATGGAAGTAAAAAGTTTTAAATCGGACGGTAATTCCCATCGTCCTTTCTAAAATCATTTTATAAAAAGTCCAACCACAAGGACGGGCTTTACAAATACCTAGTTTGATATTGAGATTCTAAATTATACTACTTAGCATACCTCTGTAGCCATCAGAGAACCCTCAAGGCATGTTTCTTGGCAGTTTATTGGCTTCTATGGCCATCCCTTTACCTTTAAAGACATGACAGTTGGACTCTTCTCAAGGTCTTAATGCCTCTCAATAATACCCCATGGCTCTACCTCGGTGACATTAATGAAATAACCCACCAAAGAGAGAAGTTTGGGGCAACCCAAAGACCATCTAGACAAGTGGCTACCTTCAGGAATGCTCTCATTGATTGTGGCCTCCAAGATCTGGGATTTATTGGTGACAGTTTCACATGGTCAAACAATAGGAAATGAAGACTCTTTACCAAAGAAAGATTCGAGTTTGCAAGGCAGCATAGGAAGTGCTAAATGGGGGTAAATGGGATTTTAGCTTGAATGAAACCCTCATTGCCCTTATCCCTAAGAAGTACAACCCAACACAGGTCACTGACTTTAGACCAATTAGCCTATGTAATATCCTCTACAATATCATTGCACAATCCTTGGCCAATAGACTGAAAACCATATTGCCAGATATTATCTCCCCCACAAAGACTGCTTTTGTCCCTAGCAGGCTCATAACTGACAATGTTATTGTAGCCTTTCAGTCCCTCCACACAATGAAGTCCAGATTAAAAGGAAGAGATGGTTACTTGGCCTTGAAACTCGACATGAGTAAGGCCTATGACTGAATCGAATGGCCCTTTTTGGAATCTTTTATGAAAAGAATGGGGTTTGTAGTTGACTAGACTGATCTTATAATGAAATGTATATCATCAGTATCCTACTCCTTAATCATAAATGGGGCACCACAACAACCCTTTTGACCCACACGAGGTATAAGGCAAGGGGATCCCACTTTCCCCTTTCCCCTTTCCCCTTACCTTTTTATCTTATGCTTTGAAGCCTTAAGCTACCTCCTCCACCAAGCTGAAGCCTCAGGTCTCATCTCTAGACTCCTTATCAAGAAAAGCTCTTTGCACATTAACCATCTCTTTTTTGCAGATGACTCACTTTTGTTCTGCAAAGCTAATTCTATTTAGTGGAGCCAACTATATCACCTATGATCTTTATGAGGCTGCTTCTGGGCAAAGATTGAACAACGACAAGACATCAATCTTCTTCAGCAGCAATACAAGAGAGGAAACAAAGGAAATAATAACTAGTATTGCTGGCATTAGAGGAACCAACAACTACGAGAAATACCTGGGACTACCTTCTCTGGTAGGTAGATCAATGTGCCATGCTTTCAAGGGGATCTCGAACAAAGTGCACACAGAAGTGACTGGAAGTCCAAACTGTTGTCACAAGCAGGGAAAGAAACACTAATCAAAGCAATCATACAATACATCCCAACCTACTGCATGGGCATTTTCAAAATACGAAAGAAGCTGCTACAAGAGATTAGTAAACTGACAAGGGCTTTCTGGTGGGGACAGCAGGCTCAAGAATAAAAAATCCATTGGGTGGCTTGGGAGCAAATGAGCAAGTCAAAGACTCATGGAGGGCTAAGACTAAGGGACTTTGAACATTTCAATAGTGCTCTACTGGCCAAACAATGTTGGAGGACCATCTCCTCCCCTTTTTCCCTTGCTGCCAGAGTGCTTAAAGAAAAATATTTCAAAAGAGATACACTCCTGTCAGAAAAACTGGTCACAACTCTTCCTTCCTATGGCAAAGTTTCATGTCTGCCATACCCTTGCTTAAGGAACGATTAATATGGCGCATAGGCAATGATCAATCTGCCATAATCTAGATGGACAAATGGATCCCCCAACCATCCACCTTCAAGGTCCAAAGTGCTATTAAGCACCTACTTGGAAACTCGTAAGTTGCTGATTTTATGGATAAACATACTAATCAATGGAACCACCCTTTGGTGGATTACATCTTCAACAAGGAGGAAGCTTAAATCATCAAAATAATATCCCTCAGTCCCTAACCCACACTTGATAAATTAATCTGGAGATATACCACCTCGAGTGACTTCACTGTCAAGAGTGCATATCACCTAAAGTCTGAGATGTCCACTCAACCCTCGGGCCAGTCATTAGGATCCAACAAGGAAACTGGTCCATGGACAAAACCGTGGAAGCTTCCAATCCCTCCAGCTACTAAGACTTTCCTTTGGAGGGCTTGCTTAGATGCCCTTCCTACCAAGGCAAAGCTCTTCAAGAGAAGAATCACATTAGATTAGTCTTGCCCAATCTGTAAATGCCAACCTGAGTCTATAGAACATGCACTGTGGACTTGCCCCGCTGCACAAGATGTTTGGAGCCACAGCCTGAGGAAGTTCCAAAAATCCAAACTGCATGCCCAAGTTTTTAGCAACTTGATGGATACCTTTGTTGAGTCCCTTGAAGTTGAGGAATTGGTAACTTTTGCACTAACAACTTGGAAAATTTGGAAAAGGAGAAACGATCTTGTCTTCAAGCAGATCTTCCAGCACCCAAATGTGCTTATCAAACAGATCAAACATATTGAGGAGGACCTCAACCTGATCCAGCCAACCAGCAACATGGCTCAAATGAACCTACAGGCACCCTCCAATTGGGAAGCTCCCCCTCGAGGCAAGCTAAAACTCAACTGGGACGCGACTCTAGACAAAATCCAATGCGAAGTAAGAGTGGGAGCCATAATTCGTGATTGGGAAGGCCATGTCAAAGGTACCTTGAGAATGATCTGCAACCTCTTCCCTGATCCTCTTCTAACAGAAGCTTACGTAGCCCTTCAAGCATCACTCTTTTGCAAATCATTAAGAGCACTAAGCATAATTATGGAAGGTGATTCCTTACAAGTGGTTAAATGTATGCAATCTCACTCAGAATTAGACTCCTATGTTGGTACACTGTTCAAAGACATCAAAACAACTCTCAACTCCTTTACACCATGGTCTGTTAGACACACTAGGAGAGCTTGTAACAAAGTAGCACATGTATTGAGCCGTGAAGCTCTTAACATTACTGATAGCATCCTCCTAACAGATGCTATCCCCTTTTGTATCCAAGCTTTATTATAATACCAAACATCAATTTTTACTCTAAAAAAAAAAAAAAATAGTTGATAGACAGAATCACTTGATATATAAAATATCACTACACGTGAGATAACAAAATTTACGATAAAAAATAGTGTTAGTGTTGTCTCTATGTTAACACTAAGGGCTCGTTTAGATACAAAAATCATTTCATCTCATTTTATTATTACAATTTTTTTAAATTCACACACAAAATATAATAAACAATTTATTTTTTTAAATCTTAAAATAATAATAATATTAACAAATAATATTTTATTTAATTAATCTAAAATCACCTCATCTTATTTATCTAAACCAACCATAAATAAAACACATTAAAAGCTGTAAATCTGTCAAAACATTACTGCAAAATTATGATACTAGCAGCCAACTGACAGATTCCACGCTAAACCATATGATTATTCAATAATTATTAACATTGTGTATGCATTGGTTGCTGTACTGTTTTGGACATTGTTATTACGTTTTTCACATTGATGCTGCCCCTAGCTATAATTCAACGAAAATGATAAATTCTATTCTGGGTCTGTGAATACAGACTAGTAAGTAAGTAACACCGAAAGCTGCAAATTCGACAAAAACGGTACGTACTGTAAAATTATGACATTCATAGCTAACGGTTAGCATCCACTCTAAAGCATATAATCAAACAAATAATTAACATAATGCAAACATTCTCTTGCCACTATTATGCATAGAGATTAAGTAAAATTAAATTAAAAAACTAATGGGTCTTAACTTAGTATATTAGATTATAAAATTATTTTTATTAAATAATAAATCTGATAAACCACATGAAATGATATAAATTTATAAATTTATGTTTACAAAATCTCTTTACATCTATAATACGGCTCTTTTGTATAGTGTATTTATTATTAATATGCTTTTCGTGTGTCATATTTTGTAGTAAAAAAAGAGTACTGCTACATCCATAAATAAATTATAAAAAAATAATTTCATAAATTGATATGGTTTCATCTGATTATTAGATTTACTTTACAATAAAAATAATTTTATAATCTGACGAACTACAACAAATCACATTAATTTATAATATTATTTTTATATAATTTTTTTATGATTAAAACATTTTCCGAACAAACTATTTCAGAACCACACTTATAAATTCATACACATGCCACTTCAGAGGAGGTAGAAACCTTATACCTTATATTTCTCATTTAATGGATTGCTGTACAATATGTCGTATAATGGGTGGTAGGTAAATCATTTTACTTTATCCTTTCCTAGCAACCTCTCGCCCTTTTATCGTCCCCATCTTTAAATATGTTCCAACTCCCGACAGAGTCAGCCACCCCTTTCACCTTGGGCATGACAGAGCTGCCCCTGCCACCACAATCTTTAACATTTCTACATCACTGTATTAGAGGAACCCAGAAGGACAGTACGGTCTATTTAGGCAGAAATCTAATTCACTTTCAGCTGCGAACAAAGGATAGAAATAGATGAGTAGTCACTAGTCAGAGCCCCAGTCTCTCTGTCCACGATAATATTGATACCGTTTTGTAAGGGTCTGTTCTTCCCCAGAATTCTCATTTCTCGCTGGAATATTTTCACCCAAATCGCCGGAACCCGTATCAAGAGATGGGTTTGCTCCAAAGCCAATGAGAACTACGATGGGAGATAAGCCAGATCAAGTCTCTAGCGAACTATCCGCCGGCATGTCCAGCCTTCGGCGAGCCATTGAGATATTATCCTCGTTGATTTCAGTGTCTCACTCAGTCAAAGTCTTTGCAGCAAAATGGCAATCGATTCGGGGCAAGCTTGAGGAGCTCAACGCCGGCTTAATCGCCACGGAGAACAGCGAGTACTCCAGTGAAAGCCCAGCGGTGGCAGGCTTAGCATCTGCCATATTTGTCACTGCTAATGAAAGCTACGACCTGGCTCGCCGTTGCGTTGATCTCTCTTATAGCGGCAAGCTTCTCATGCAGAGCGACCTGAACGTTATACTCACAAAACTCGATCGGTTCTTGAAGGACCTCTCTGACATGTACACAGCCGGTATTTTGACTCATGGGTATGCGTTGGTTGTTTCAAAGCCTGGTCTTGGTGCTTGCAAAGACGACATGCGGTTTTATGTTGGAGACTTATGGACAAGGATGAAGGCCGGCGATAAGGAAATGAAAAGGCAAGCCTTGGTTAATCTGTACGAGGTTGTGGTCGAAGACGAGAAAAACGTGAAAGTCATGTTGGAAATGGATGATGTTGTGAACGTGTTAGTGAATTCTCTCGACTCACCCGAGACGGAGATCCAAGAAGAGTCTGCGAAGGTGGTCTCGGTGATTGCGGGGTTCGATTCGTATAAGGGGGTTTTGGTCGGAGCCGGAGTTATTAATCCGTTGATTCGGGTTTTGGAGTGGGGGAGTGAGCTGGGGAAAGAGGTTGCCGTAAGGTGTTTGAAGAAACTGACCGAGAATTCGGACAACGCGTGGTCTGTCTCGGCTCATGGGGGAGTGACTGCGCTATTAAAGATTTGTGCTGGTGTTGATTTTCGGGGAGAGTTGGTTGGTCTTGCTTGTGGGGTACTGATAAATCTCATTGGAGTTGAAGAAATAAAGCGGTTTGTTGTCGAAGAAGGTGCTATTTCCATGTTTATCAAGCTTGCAAGGTCTAAAAACGAAGCATTGCAGAGGATAGCGATTGAATTCCTTCAAAGTATAGCATTTGGAGACGACTCGATTCGGGAAATGGTCATTAGAGAAGGAGGAATCCCTACATTAGTACGTATTATAGATCCTGAATGGTCGTATTCCTTGAAAACCCGGGAGATAGCATTGAAAGCAATCGAGAATCTGTGTTTCTCGTCCAAAAGTGCTGTAAAAGGCTTGATGGATTATGGGTTTGTGGATCATATAATGTATTTTATTAGATATGGGGAAGTTTCTGTTCAAGAATTGGCCCTGAAGGTGGCGTACAGGCTCTGTGGAACATCAGAGGAGGCCAAGAAAGCGCTGGGTGATGCTGGGTTTATGCCTGAGCTTGTTAAATTTCTCAATGCAAAGTCATTTGAAATTAGGGAAATGGCATCTGAGGCACTCTCCCGCATGATGTTGCTGCCCAAAAATCGAAAGAGGTTTGTGCAGGATGAACGGAATGTTGGGTTACTGTTGGAGATGCTTGACTCTCAGGAAGGACATTCAGGTAGCAGAAGTTTCTTGTTCTCCATACTAATGTCATTATCAAGCTGCAAGAGTGCCAAAAGAAAGATTGTGAATTCTGGGTATCTGAGAAACATAGAGGAACTTGCACAAGCAGGAGTTTCGGATGCTAAAAGACTTGTTAAGAAGTTATCCACAAACAGATTCCGCAGTATGTTGAGTGGAATCTGGCATTCTTGAATGTAAATTTTTTTTTTCCCCTATCTTTTACTTCTTCTATTCCTCTAGATTTTTTTTTTTTTTTAGGTGTACATGTGCACAAGTGTTTGCCAAGTTTTTCTTTTTTTCCTTTGCCGATGTCACTCTCTTCCACGCAAAAGGTTCTCCACTTGCAAAAACAGGGTCTAGAACAGCTTTTAGTTAGGATTTTAAGTTTTTAACCGCAACTCTGGAAGACTGCAAACAGATCTAATAAAAGCTGATGTTACAGCTTTTGCTATAACATACTCATTCAATGCTAACTGCAATTGCAGAGCAACCTAGAAAAGCTAAAAAACATTAAGAAATGGTGACCATAATATTAAAGTAAGAAAAAGGATAAATCCACGCTGCTTTTTCAGTATATTTTAAATTGAGAGATATTTTTACAAAGAAAAATTATCATTATCATCTCTCGCCATATATTAATATGTTATTTATTATTTAAAAATAAATAGTATTATTTTTTATTTTTATATTTTTATTTTAATACATATATTGATGAGGGTCAAAGCACTTAGAAAAAAGTGTAAACAGTAGCCTTTCATAAAAAAAACCCTAGCCGAAAGCTCTTTCTCTCTTTTCTCTACAAAGACTCTCCCACTAAAAACCCAACTAGCGGTGGAGCTTCGGCCCCTCCCTCCCTCCCTCCTCCTATCTGGTTAGATCAGAGATTGTATATCCTTTTATTTTCTAGTTTTTTGTTATTTTTCGGTCAAAAGTATGTCGAAACACCAATCTATTGTTTTCTGAAACCCAATGACCACCACGCGCCCTTCCGTTGAACGTAGCAGTGCGTGAGTCACACGCGCGGGTCATAACAGTGCGTGAAATCCACGCGTCACCGCACCAGGAAGCTTCTACTGCCACCACGCGCGATGTTTCTGGAATCAAGGACCTTGGTTTCTTCAGACTCGACCGGTCGCCACACTCCTAGCATGGCGTGTGTCTCTCACGCGCCATTATAATATCTTTGTTTGTTGTATTTTATTTTCCTTCAAACTGAAAATTTGGATCTACAGCTGTAATCCGTTATTTTCAAATCTATCTTTATATTTATTGTTATTTCCTTTTGTTTCGGTAAAAATAAAAAAAAATAATCTCTTGGACATTTTGTCCATAGAGTGAAAGTCATCTCCTCCTCTGGAGGTGAGGTTTGAAATCTCTATTTTATGTAGAGTGTGGTCTTTCAGACGGTTTATCTGTAGAGAGTTAAAGAAGTTAAGACCATACCAGTCACAAATAAATTTGTATACTAGTAGAACCTCAACCGTGAGTAGTTGGCTTGTAATATGAGATTTTCTCTGTATATATTAGGTTACAGCTGTAACTGCGTTTTCATGAATGAATGAATTCTATTTCCCATAAAAGAAACACACATATCTTGATGTGTAAATATGTATTTAAATAGAATAATAAAAATGACAGATCACATATTGGTGTGTGGTATGAGGATGATAAATACTATTTATTTTTTATAAAATATCTCATAAAAATAATATAAATTTATAAAAATATTTCTATTTTAAAATATAGTTGTAAAACATATTGTGCAAATATCATTGAGAAATGATACTTGCAGTCGTGAGTATGCAAACGCCGTGCAATCGCTTTGAAAAAAGTGAATAAATATAGGATCCACATGAAAATAAATTAATATTTTAATAGTGAACCCCACTCTTTTTCAAAACGACTACAAGGCATTTGCGCATTCCACGACTGTATGTAGCATTACTTAATATCATTACTTAAAAATAGTATTTATATTTGTGGGACATAAAAGTTGAGAATTGTTTTGCACGTCTTGAAGAGGAAAGAAGCACAGGATGGGCATGTGATGTGAGCAGTGGCTATCATACTTATGTCCAGCTACAATTATCGACAAGGAATAGATAGTGATGGATAGTTTTTCCATCTGTATTTGCTTTGTCGTTTAACCTGCCCTGTCTCCTCGATTCGCAGTTTTATATTTTTGCTAATATGGTTTTGCGTCTCATCAACCTTTCCGCCTGAATATTATCGCATTTTAAGGTAATATTTATGAACTATCCATGCAACTTTCCAAAGTGAAAAACAATGGTTTAGATTTCAAACACGTGAATAGATGTTTTTTAATTTTATTAAAATATGTAAATTAACAACCAAGCAATTAATGAGACAGATCAAATGTAACACCCATTTCTACCGTGAAACTCAAGGCCAAACCAGATGGAAGCCTATCTTTCAAGAGAAACCGATGCCGTTTTAGGTAAACTTTCTTCCTTTCAAAATTATTTTTGTTTTTCTTTTCTGGACCCCGATGGTTACTCCTCTTATCTCTTTCCATTCAGTTTTTTTTCACACCTCCGAATCCCTCTCCACCTTGAGTACCACCTCCCCATGCCTCGGTAATTATTTTTTTCTCCCTTTTAAGTTCTCTCCCAACAAACTTTCTATCCATATCTCTCAAGCTCTCGGTTCTCTCTCTCTCAAAGTCTCTCTCGTTTCACAGTAAACCTACATGCAGTCACCATTACTTGGGTCTTCATGCACTGCTACAACACCGCTAGCCTCCTTGCATGCCCGTACTCCACTCTCATGCACCATCATCAGCAGTAGACGGCGCCGGACATCAAGACTTCGCTGTCGGAAGCAGTCCCGTTGCACTCTTCACAAGAATCGCACATGCAACCACCGTAAGCCACCCCAAAGCAGAACTCTTCCTTCGACATTTCCCGTGAATCAGCCACCCCATGTACGTTCAACAGCTTTAAGCCACCGCGTTGCAATCTCCTCTCACTGACCACCACCGTACCAGCCATCGAAACCTTGGATGAGTGTGCCCTGTTGCACCCCGCCAAAACAAGTGAGGTTTTTCCCCACTGTAAGACACAACCGCCACCCTCACCGAGAACTCCATCACGTTACGACCCCACATCTCTCACTTTCCTTTCTCACTCATCACTCTCTCTCTCTCTCTCTCTCTCTCTCTCATTATTTTATGTCCCACTCAGTGCCCCACCAACGCCCTGACAGCCGCCGTCCATCGCCCAGCTCTCCGCTCGTCATGCTCTCCATCTCTCGGTGAGCCTTCACCTCACGAACTATTGTTTCACAAATATGTTTTCATTTAACAGAGTTGTACAGAAGCTTAGCGTAAGTTGGTCACGAATATATATATGTACCGAAAGTACTTGGTTACCCTTTGAGTATTAATCTGTTTTTAAACTTTTAACATGTAATAGTGGAATCTATTTTATTTACGTTTACAGTATTTTAAATTTTTTTTTAAAGTAAAGATTTTTCTTTAAAAAGTAAACGATCTGGTCTAGGTTTTTTTTCCCTGCAAACAAAGAAGAAGAAAATAAAACCTGACATAGTTAGTTTTATGATATTACAAGTTTGCCATTTAAGTACAAGCCAAATCATAAGGTGGTTTGAGTTCATATTTCTCGTTGGGTTGATTTTACGATGGGTTTCAGTATGATTTTAGATAATATTTTTTATGTTAATGTTATGAGAGTTTCACCTTATTTATATTAGTAAAAAATGTTTCTAAAATGTTTTAAATTTGTTATTTATTTTGAAAGAATAATCGATAATGTTGTATTTTTATTATGATCTAGTTTATTATACTGTTGCTGTATAATTAAAAATATTTTGGTATAATTATATAATTATCTAATGACAGATTTTATAGTTACACTTCAATAGTAAATTAGTTAGCTTTTTAACGTTTTAGTCAAAGTTATTAAATGGACATTGATGATCTTAGAAAGTGATAATATATTTTGGAATTATGAGAATTTTAGGTTTTGAGGAATTAAAATAGGTTATTTTAAAAGCTTAGGCTTAAATATTGAAATACGTGTTCGATTTGAAATTTACAAGAATTACGTGATTACTTTATAGGTGACGATTAATATTTATTCGGTAGTGTTGAGGAAATATTCTGATAAGCTAAGAAGTTTAGGTAAGCGGGGTTCATATACTAGTTTTGCATAAAAGAAATGAAATGAGGTTAACTTTGAAAATAAGCATGTTTGTTTTTGAAAAGAACTCTGAAAACGACCTCATATGTTTATTTTACATATGCATAAATTCTATATAAGAGAAAGTACTTTCTGTCATGACAAGTGTAGATATGAGCTAATTTTGTGCATTTTATTTCTGAACTACGCAAAAAGAGCGAATATGAAATTCTAAAATTTTTTGCTATGAATAAATAAAGATGCTTCGATTCTGTTTATTTCGAACATGTGAAATGATCTGAAGCTATTCAGTATTTTATTTTGATATGATGTGTCATCTGAAAACCTTAGCATGAAGTTCTGATTCTGTATCTGAATGTAATCTGGTTCCGATGATGTTCCGTTCTGTTTCTGTTAAGGCCCAGCCACGGGTATAATGGTGGTTTATAATCCTACCACGGGGTGAAACAAGGTATACGGCCTAGCCACGGGTATAATAGTGGTTTATAACCCTATCATGGGGGTGAAACATGGAATACAACCCAACCACGGGTATAATGGTGGTTTATAACCCTACCACGGGGTGAAACATGGTATACGGTCCAGCCACGGGTATAATGGTGGTTTATAACCCTACCACGGGAGTGAAACATGGTATACGGCCCATCCACGGGTATAATGGTGGTTTATAACCCTACCACGGGGGTTAAACATGGTATTTGTCCCGATGTGACGCTATGAGATGGTATGAATATAATGTTTCAGATTGGATATGCCAAAAGATTTTTAAATAAGAAAGTTTTCTGAAAATTTCGCTATGATATTTTGTACCAAGATTTGTTTGTGCATTTTAAAAGTAAATATGTTGTTTTTGCATTCTGAACGTAAATGTTTTGTTCTGCATACCGAACTTTATAAATGCTCATATTTACATGCTAGTATATGATCTCTACTTGCTGAGTTGTTGATAACTCACCCCTTAATCTTCATAATCTTTTCAGATGACATTGATGGTTCAGCTGAGGATCAGTATTAGAGTTTGAGGATCAAGATTATGAGACATTGTGTAAGATGATTTAAATATAGTGGATTAAGCATAGAAAATTTTTATGAGTATTGGCAATTTTTATTAAGAAATTTTATTGTGTTATGATGACTTGGCATTTTGAAAAATTGGTTATATTGAAGAAATTAGTTTGAATCGAAATTTCTATATGATATTGGGAATTTGGAGTCTATTATTATATTATGGAAATGCGAGTTTAAGTGATAGGAAGTAACTCTCCGACCCCTGTGGGATCGGGGCGTTACATCACAAACAATAATTAATGAGAATGAGGTGCAAAGTGCGGATGGAAGGTCTTTAGGAGTCTGTGGTGGGAGTTTGGCGAGAGGTCTGTAATGGCTAGGGACAATTGTTAATGAGGTAATGAAGTTATAGGCCCCGTAGATGAGCAGTTTTTACGCGAGATGGCTATTCCCATTCGTCGGCGTCCTGGCCAGCGAGTCCAACTAATTGCTTGGAAAAAACTTCCTGCCGAGTGGTGGGAACTGAATGTGGATGACAGTTGTAGGGGGAACCCGGGTAATTGTGGCGGTGGTGGATCATCAAGGCATATTTATTGGCGCTTTTTCAGAGCAGTTTGGTTTTGGCACCAACACTGAGGCAGAGCTTCATGCATTAATTCAGGGGGTGAAACCTTGCAAACAACTGGGTGGTCGCCGTGTTATTTTGGAATGCGGCTCGAAGGTAATAGTGGACTGACTTAGTGCTTGGCGTTGCAATTTAAGGTTTCTTTAGGATTTTTGGGATGAGCTACTTCAAGAGCTTGAGGGCTTATCCTACCAAGTAGTTCATCAATTTCGGGAAGGAAATCAAGCTGCGGATTTCCTTGCGAGAAGTGGGGAAGCGGGCCAGGTGGGTACGTATGGTGTGGATGATCCACTACCAAAACGTTTGCAGGGCATTGTTAGACTGGATAGAGTGGGGTTGCCGACAATTAGAGGGGGCGCAAGTCTATTGTAGTCATTGGCTGGTTCTGCATGGAGTTTTTCATTTTTCCGCTCTTGAGCTTTCACTTTGTCCTGCATGAAGTTTAGTGTAGTTATTGAGTTTGTTTTTGTGGTTTTTCTTGTAAGCACGTTGATGAGTTGTTTTGTTTTCACGGTATTCCTCCACCGTAAGCGATGGCTCTTTAATAAAAACTGGGAAGGAGTCACTATTGGACATGTCGCCCTGGCTCTTTTTTTTTAAAAAAAAAATCAATGCATTCTGATGTATCGGCTCCGCTTGAATTTTGGCAAAGAATCATGACTTCAGGATGTGTACCACACTGATCACACCCACAAAAAAATAGTGGATATTTGTGTGCTTGTACGCTTAGCATATTTGTATAGTAAATTCTCAATTAAAAATTAAATAAAAAGAGGACATATCGATCTACGGTTTTTCAGCCCGAGAGAAAATCAAATAACTCCAAACATGACATCAAGTGTCATCCATTCCATAATCGTTAAAACCATTACAAACCATAAATTGTCCAAAAAGTTCACTAAAAATGTTGGAATGGTGGCTTATTTTCTATTGAAAATGCCATTCCATAGACTAGGGGTATAAATTTACATCGAGAAACCGGATCGGACCGGTTTTGAACCGGTCCGGTTTGGGACCGATTCTTGAATTATGCAAACCGGCCGGAACCGATCCAGTTTCGGTTCTGCAATTTCCAGGACCGGACTGAATCGGACTTGTTGGAGAAAAAATATATAAAAATTAATATTTTATATACAAGTTTTATACAAAATTAATATTATACAAAATATTTATATATATAAGTTTTATATATAATATATAATTATATGTGAAATTTTTATATATAGTATATATAGTTATATATCATATATGAAATAACTTCATATTATAATTTATAAATTATAACATAAAATGTTAATCTTAAATTCGAACATTTGTAATTTGTTTGATCATATGTTATTAATATAATTATATATAAGATAATGTTAGTATAATTTATAAAATAAAAGTTTAATCTTAAAGATGAAAATTTAATTGATCATATGCTTTAAACATAAAATATATATATTAAATTATATTATATATAGTCTAATATATTATATAGCTATACTAATATATAAGTTTATAACTAATACTAATAGTCTAATATACACTATAGTTATACTTATACTAATATATAACTAATACTAATCACTATAACTAAATCACTATAGTCTATTAAATGTATTAGAAACATATATAAATTGTAATTATCAATTTCCCAAACCATAAAAAAACATTTTTAGTTATCATTTAAAAAAAAGAATAAAAGAACCACATTGAAAATTTGAAACCAATAGGAAATGACGCCGTTTCCTGTCCAGTCTCCAAGACTCATTTTCCTCTCGATTAAACCCTAAAGTCTCAGATTCTCAACTTCTCAAGTCTCCAACAGCAAACGGCACCCGTCTCTCTACCTCACTCTCTCGTCTCTGTCTCTTTGCCCCACTCTCTTGTCTCTATCTCTTTGCCTCACTCTCTCTGTCTCCTTGCCCCCTCACCTGCCGTCGCACTTACCGTGTTCTCATGGCATCGCCTATAAGTACCAAGAACTTAGCCGCAGCCTGCCACGCATAGACCCTCGGCCTCACCTCTCTGTCTTCAATTCCTCACGATAATTTGTTTTTGTGTTTTTGAAATTACTTTGAAATCTAGTAGATGGAGTTTGTTTTATTAGGGTTTTTGAATCCAAAATTTAGGGGTTTTGTGATTGTATTTGTGTTTGTGTTATTAGGGTTTTGTGATTGGGTTTGTGAAATTACTTTGAAATTATGATAGATGGTATTTGTGATATTAGGGTTTTTGAATCCAAAATTTAGGATTTTTGTGATTGTGTTTGTGCTATTAGGGTTTTGTAATTTATCTACTGGAATAACATCTGTATCCTGTTTATCAATTGTGGTTGAGGATTTGAATAAACTGTGAAGGCTCAACAAAAATAAATAAAAATAAAAATAAGGCTTACATTATTGCAATGCAGTTAGTGAGTTATTAAATAAAAATAAGGCTTAAGTCAAGTCAATGCTCTATGATTTTAGTGCAGCAAACATTATTTTTATTAATTATAGCAGCTTTTATTAATTTTATTTTTGTTACTACAGAATCACAGATGGATCCTTCAAATGAAACAAAAACACCCGGCGATTGTCACCCTACAATGGAAAGGACCATGGAATCAACAACGACTAATGATCTGCTTTTGAGGATAAGTCGAAACCTAGGGCTGCATGTAACCTTTGTGGGATGACTTATGCTTGTGATCATAATATAAATGGCACAAAATCAATGTTGGCGTACTTAGAAAAAACATGTAAGAATTCTCTACTTAGGAAAGTGGATATAAACCAATCTGTATTGAGTTTCTAGTTTGGATCAAGCAGTGGGGGTCTTGTACCTATTATTTTTAGTGTTGAGGCTTGTAGAGAAGGCTTAAAAGAAATATTGGTTGTTGATGAGCTTCCTTTTAACATGTGGAAGGGGACGGGTTTAAGAAATTTATGCTTGTTGTGAAACTTAGATGGAATGTGATTCCATCACGTGTAACGGTTGCAAAAGATATTTTCAAACTTTATTTGAGAGAGAAAGACAAGTTGAAAAGTGTTCTTAAGGGGCAGCGCATTTGTCTAACCACGGATACATGGGAGACACTAGGTAAAAAAATTGAAATGGGTTTGCTTGAATGGTAGAGGCCCAAAATATTTACAATTACACTTGATAATGCAAGTTTAAATAATGGGTTAGTTTCGTATATAAAAAGAAAGACAAGGAATAGAAATGATACGATTTTGGAACATGAGTTCTTCCATATGAGATGTTGTGCTCATATTTTGAACTTGATTGTTCGGGATGGGTTGAAAGAATATGATTAATCAATTGCACGAGTCAGAGGGGTTGTGAAGTATGTGAAATCATCTCCACAAAGGTGGAACACATTTAAGCAATATTGTGATAGTGAAGATATTACTTGTAAAAGTAATGTATGCTTAGATGTAACAACTCATTGGAACTCTACTTATATGTTGTTGGATAGGGCTGAAAAGTTTCAAAAAGTATTTCAACGACTAAAGGATGAAGATGTGGGATATGTTAAGAGCGTTGGAGAGGATGTTAATGAGGATGATGATGGTGTTAGTGAGTTGGGTAAATGAGGGACATCCAAGTTAGGGCCTCCAACCATGGATGATTGGGATAAGAGTAGGTTGTTTGTAAAATTTAAAAAACTTTTTTATGATGCAACCTTGCGTTTCTCGGGGGCCAATTATGTCACTTGCAACTGTTTTGTATTGGAGCTAGCGATAATTCAAGCTGCAATTAATTTGGAGTGTGTGGAAGGGCCTCATAATTTGAGGACAATGTTATTTAGTATGAAATCTAAATGTGAGAAGTATTGGAGAAATCTTGAAAAAATGAATCTTTTGTTGTATGTTGGTTGATTATTGATCCTCGATATAAAAGACGTTTTCTAGCATTTACTTTTGAAAGAATATGTGAGGATAATAGTTTGAAAGTTCTTATGTTGGTGGATTGGATTAAAGATTGACTCGTTTATACGATAGTTATTATGAAAATGGTAGAAGTGATGTTGGGGCACAAGATAAAACTATGAACCAATCAAGCGAGGGAGGGGCTAGTACTACAAGTTCAACTGTTGGGGTAGGTCAAGGTGATTTCGGATCATTTATCCATGCACAAATTAAGCAGCATTTGAAGTCAGGGAACTCTTTAGAGAGTAAATCTGAATTGGAGAGGTATGAAAAATGTGAAGAAGATGATGCGACATTCAACTTGTTGACTTGGTGGAAGATTAACTCCATTAGATACCGCGTGCTTACAAGAGTTGCACGGGATGTTCTTGCAATTCTAAAATCTACAGTGGCCTCTGAGTCAGCTTTTAGCACAACAGGTCGAGTACTTGATCCTTTCCGCAGTAGCCTATCGCCACTTATGGTAGAAGCCCTTATTTGTACACAAAATTGGCTCCGTTCTTCTACCCCGATTAACATTCGCACTTTAATGGATGATGTTGAGGAGTTTGAGAAATTTGATACAGGTATGTAGCATCATTAATTTTTTCTTTAACTGTCTCTAATGTGTATATCATATTAGTAATTTGTTTTAATTGTTATGCTTATTATTTTTTTCCCCTTTTATGTAGAGCTCATGGAAGACCTAGGGAGTTATTCAAGACCTACTTTTTTTGTTAGAGATGATTAAATTTAAAGTAGGTCAACTTGTATAACATCTTTCCTTAAGTTTTTTTTCTTCATTTAATGTAATTACTAACTTTTTATTAGAATTAACTGCTTGATTTATTTTTATACAATTGCAAGGTTTGTTGAATGGACTATCGGAGTTGGTGGCTTGTTGCATTGCTATTTGTTCTAGTTGTAAAGTCTTTTATTGGATGTTCTTGTAATTCGGACTTCTAATTTGGATTTTTAATTTGGATTTTTAATTTGGACTTGTAATTTATTGGACTTTTAGACTTGTAATTTAGACTTTTGGTATTTGGACTTGTAATTTAGACTTTTGGAATTTGGACTTGTAATTTGTTAGACTTTTGGACTTCTAATTTAGACTTTTGGACTAATTTTATTCCATATCAGATTTTTCTTTTTATTTCAGATTTTTTTTTTTTAGTTTTTGTAGTAGTTATATTTATGGGCTTGTAGTAGATTTTTGAAAAGTAGTTTTTAGTAAAGCAGATTTTAGTAAATCAGATTTTTTTACTAAAACATATTTTTTTAGTAGTACAGATTTTGTAATCGTAACAGATTTTTAGAAGCAGTTTTTTTATTAACAGATTTTTATTTTTTAATGACAAACTTACATTTTAAAAAACTGAAAAATCAAACTGGAAACCGGTAAAACCAGAGATACTGGTTCGGGAGGGTAACCGATGCGTAATCGATTTTGAAAAATACAAATCGGTACATACCGGTTCGCTCCTAAATTTTTTCCAAAACCGGATTGGACAGGACCGGTTACACCCCTACCAGAGACTTGGCTTGAATGTGGCACGACAAAACTTTATCTGAACCTTTGCTCGAGCGAAGTTCAGACAGATTGTTTGCTCGACATTCGCTGGAGCGAATGTTCAGAAAATCTAATCCTTGCGCCGTTTTATATATAAACGTATTTTTGGAGACGAGAGGGGCCAGAAAGAGAGAGAACTCATTTTATGAGATTTGATAGCTCATTAGGTGTATTGAGGTTTTTGGAATTGAGGAGTGATTTATGATACCTCTCTTGTATTCCATCTAGTGATAGTGAATTCTTTGAGATCGACTCTGCCAGTGGACATAGGCTATTGTTCAAGCTGAACTACTTAAATCTTGGTATCTTTGTGTGCTTGCAGATTTTCATTTCTGTTTTGACTTTGATTTGCTTCCGCTATTATTTTCTCTGCATCTAGTTCATCACTAGATCTCCACTCGATCCAAAAAAAAAAAAAAAACCAAAGGCAGAAATAAAGACAAATAAAGAGAACAGCCAAAACAGGGACAAACCCCTTTCTCAATCCTCGAGATGCGTCGGTTCATCCTACTTGTAGGCACCCTCCTCGCCCAAGTCAGCAATAAAGTCTACAATTTCGAGGTTTGAACCATATTGGAACTAGCAGAGAGAGATTATGTGACGCCCCCTGTAACGCCCCGATCTTGGAGGTCCGGAGAGTTACCTCTAATTACTTAATATCAACTCCAATATTAAAATTACTTACTTAAAACCATCTCCAATAACACAATTATATAAAATCCAGAAACTCCATAACATATTAATTCATTTACTCAAACCAAATATCCACGTACTTTCATAATGACATAAATAAATTCTCAATAAAATAAATTAAAAACTCCTCAAATACTCGAAAATATCTTTAACTCAACATATCAAAATAACCGAAAACAATCAAATTCTTAACTATGACTCTCAAATAAATACTTGTACCCTCGGGCACATATTCCTCTACGAACATCAAACCTCTCTAACACTGCCTATTCTTGCTCTCTAGCAGAACCATCAAAATTATCTGAAAAATGTTTGGAGATAAGTGGTGAGTCATCAACAACTCAGTAAGCAGAGAGCATATACTAGTGTGTAAACATGAGTATTTACAAAGTGCAAAATGCAGAACAAAACACTTTTTCTTTTCAGAATGCAAAGTCAGAACATGTATTCAAAAATATCTGAGTGAAAACTCAAAAATATTATTATTCAAAATCCCTTTGGCATAGCATAAATTGAAACATCACATCTTATTTTATCATATCAGAACAGAGACCATATTTAACCCCCTGTGGTAGGGTTATGTAAATCCTGGCGGCCAACCGAGCAAAAATCGAATGTGAATCTTCAAAAGTACTTTGGCATAACATATCTGATTCATCATCATCATTCAGAACAGAGGCCTTAGTTAACCCCCATGGTAGGGTTGTGCAAGGATAACCAAGCATATGCATATTAGAACTGAAACATAGTACCACTATTCTTTCTTGTGGCAGGGCCATATCATATCAGAACAAAAGCCATGTAAAACTCCCGTGGTAGGGTCTCTAACTGAATGAAGCAGAAATATAATCAGATATAGAACTAGATAGTCATGCCAAATGTGTTTCAAATTCTACATCTTATCAAAACAGAGTACCGAACAGAATCAGAATATAACAGAATCAGATCACAAAAATATAAGTTATGCACAAATTTCCATATTCTTCATATTCTCTCTTTTTGCATAATCTAGAAACAGAATGTAAAAAATAAGGTCATGTCTACACCAATAATGACAGAAAGTACTTTCTTCTTGTACAGAATTTCATGAGTAATGTAGAACAAATAACTAAGGTCTTTTCAAAATTTCTTTTCATAACGAAACATGCATATTTTCTAAAATTGATCTCAGTTCATATTATTTTATGCAAAGTCTAGCATAGGAACCCCGCTTACCTGAACTTCTTAACCTTTCAAAAATTCTTCACAACGGTACTGAACAAAAATCAATCGTCACATATAAAAATTTTCACGTACTTCTGTAAATTTTCAATCAACCATGTATCTCGATATTTAAGCCTAAAATACTAAATTAACCTATTTTTTCCAAAACTCTAAAATTCTCATAGCCTGGTGTCTTAAAACATTACTCTCCAAACTCATTGATGACCACTTAACCTCTTTGAGTAATACATTTAAAATATCGGTCGTCAAAACTTCATTCAAACGACTTAAACTAAAATTTTAAACAGTTAAAAATACAATTAAAGCTTCATTTATCCTCTTATATATAGGAAAGACAGTTCAAGTAAAACCAATGGTATTTTAGAAATTTTTCCAAGGCAGCATGGGCTCCTTAGATAAAAACCTAGTTTCAGTGAGGCTACGTACATTTGACAAGGGAGGGAACGCGAGATACTCATCGAGAGAGGAGGAGTTGAGATGGAGCTGGGTGTGGTGCGGCGAAGACGCCATCGAGCTGAGTGGCTGAGCACGAGAGGGAGAGAGATGAGAGAAACACGTGAAAGAGATAGAGTAAGTCGAGAGAGTGAAACAGAGATGTTGCCGGTGGCTCACCGAGAGGGACACGACAGAATTTGAGCTGCGTGGAGTGCCTGTCAAAGTGTTCTGTGCTGGTGGTAATGATGTGGAGGTGGCTGGTACCGTGTGGTGGCTCTGAACGAGATGAGCATTGGCTGTTGTTGCTTTGTTTTTGGGGGCTAAAACAGAGGATCTCGTTTTCGGTAATGGCCAGCGGTGGCTCCACGTGGGTTCACGGCTGGGCTACGGTAATGAGGTCTAGGAAGTTGGCTACGTGTGGTGGACAAACACAGGCTGCTTTTGTAATAGAGAGGTTGCATGGGGGTTGGTTTCTAAAGAAGCAACACCAAGAACAACCACAAGATTCGTCTCGGGTTGGGCTCGATTGCGGTGCCTAGTGGCTAGGGATGGTTTCGTGGAGGAGCTTGGGTGGTTTTCAGCACGTTTGGCTCTCAGTTGTGGTGGTAGCTGTGGTTCACAATGGAGGGTGGATGCTCAGAGGAGTTTGGATGGCTGAGGTCATGAAAATGGGGCAACGGAAACTTGGGGTTTCTTTATGCATGAGGAATAAGCGTAATATATATAGGTGATTCAAAATCAAAAGAAAAGCTAGTGGAATAGAGACGTGCAACATGTGCATGGGAGTGGGATCGTGCGTGGTGGTGAAATTGATCATAAACTGATAGTTGGTTTTCATGTTTAAAACAAATAGGTGTGGGCCTTGGGTTTTTGGGCGTACGAGATTTAGGCTTTTTCAGTGAATTATAGGCCTCGACTCAATCTCTAAAAAAGTACAACTTATCTTATAAATTTTTCGGGCCAATTCCCACTTGGCCCGTAAAAAGATTTTAACCTAATTATCACGCCCCATAAAATATTTCACCTAGTCAAAAATATTTTCTCGGCCCTCAAAAATATTTTTCCATCCAAACCAAAAGTATTTAATGATTTTGACTAGAACTTGGCAAGCCCAATGAAAATTCAATATCCGCCAAAAATAAAATCTTAGGTCCGTACACTCTTAAAAAAAAAAAAAAAATACTCATAATCCCAAATGGGTTTTTCATACTTATAAACCCTTTTTTTTTTTTTTTTTTGTAAAGCAATTTGGCGCTGGGTCTAGGTGTTACACCCCCAAACCCTCGCTTAGGATGTAACGGAGACTTGGAGCGTCGAGACATGCAACACAAGATTACATATCCCCGTTCATGATAGTTAATATGCAATGCATCTTAGTATGCAATAATCGCAGTGAAAAATAGAGTGACTTACAAAAATTTATGCCATAATGAACTAAACTTCACAATAATATTAATAACCATAAGTTCAAACTTAAGGATATCATTTCCTTAATACAAAATACTTAATTCAAGTTCTATGATTATATCAACTCTTTCATACGCTCTGAAGTATGAAGAGTCAATGCTTATGAGCATCAAAATTATATCTAGTCTTCGCTTCAGCCATCTGTATCCAACGGTCCATCATGTTCATCCTCTAATGTTCTTGACATAACTTCTATCATTCTGGAGAAAATGATAGTGGGTCCACAAGGGTGATATTTATTTGAAATTTCAGTAAGTTAAATAACCAATTTGCACAGAGATAAGATATGCATGATTAATCATAAACATGAGATGCATGCAATGATATGCAGAAAAAACAAAAATCCGTATTTGTCTCCCATCCATGTTCCTCAATATTTCTCAGAAAATTTTTAATGCACATTTATTTTAGAGAACATAACATTTCATACCTCATTGTGTTCAAAAACATAATATTTCATCATTATTAAAGCCATCATTAACATACGTATGGTAGCAACACGATTCCCCCCATATGCATTGTGAGATCCTGCCGGTGACCGTAGCACAACTCATGTTGACACTATGTTTTTGTCTGTAGACATCATTATCAATGCATTGGTATCATAACATTTCATCATAACGTATGCACCCACGAGCATTAGGTGCCATATACGACTTCGCTCCGGTATTCTTTAAAAAGAATCTATTCGAAACCCGTTGACGGTTTTTTGTCGACCCAGGGGTTAATACTCCATTTTTACTCACTCTAGAGTGGACAAAGAAGTTCTACTAGAATAATTCATCATCCTAGCCTTTGGGGTCGTGACAAAATTAATTTTCATGCTATACTTGAAAAATGTATTTCATGACATGTGCATATGTAGCAAACTTTCATATGAAAATTACATTTATAGATGCAATATGCTAAAATGGTGATAATTTTACATGTCATGTAAACAAGTAATCAAATGCTCAGTGATGTATCATATGATGTTTCATGCTCAAAATGAAATTTATAATATGAATGTGGCGTTTATACAAGAATCATAAATAAATTATCTAAGAGTAAGTTAGAAGCTAATTTACAAACTTCCCGAGTTTAGAGAATCGATGCGTTTATAATCAAAGTTATACTAAGTTAGGATCTGAACCTCTAAGGAAGATGTTCATACTCAAAGGGTTCAAAGATTCAGTCTATACAAAACCGCCCCTATACTTGGGAAAATTTCCACTAAGGCCCTAAATTTTCACTATTTGCATTTGGGCTCCAAAATTCACCAAACTTCACAAATCGCATAGTTCCTATATTCTAAAATCATCTATGCCCTTAGAATTTTAAGAATCAAAGTGCAACTATGCCAATTACACTCAACTTGTGGCATGCATTTTATTAAGGCCTAGATGTGATTTCAACTATTCAACCTCTATGGATGCATGTGTACTCAAATTCATCAAGTGCCAATAGTAATTATTACCTTAAGGAGAAATTAAAAACTTAGGCTCAGATCATACAAATTCACCCAAACACTTAAACATAGCTTTAAGACCTTAATCTTCACTAATCCATCCATTAAGCATGCATGATGTTTCTAGCTTTCCTAGGCCAAAGATGTTTCAAAATTTAGTTAAATCATGCATTTTCATTCTTATCCCAATCACAAGACTTTTGTAAATGCACATTATTCAAGCTTAGGTAAATTAATCAGAGCTTCCACATGTTAAGCATAAACAAATCAAAACCAATGCATGCTAGATGATCAACACAAGATAGAATTAAAGCCTATTATGACATACTTCCAACTTCAAAATTAAACCTTCAAAATTCATTCTAATACATTTATGAATCATATAAATTATTCTAAGAGATGCCATAGCTAAAAATTCAACCCAAAATAATTTATAAAAGCAATACTTCCTCATCAACCCAGTTTTGAACTTAGCATGCTAAACCTTAATTAAACTCAATCAAAATCTCATTACCAAGCCATAAATTAAAGCCTATATGATGCCTCGAGATTCTGCTTGGGATCGGACGGAGATTTGAAGCGTTGGGACATGCAACACAAGGTTACCTGCCCCCGTTCATGACATATAAGATGCAATGTTCCTAACATGCATTTAGTATTATGCAATATTCGCAGCGGATAATTTTTTTTTTAGCAATACTATGTACCAAACTTATAATATCTCAAATAGTTAAAACATAATCCATGCCTACTTAACAAAATAAACATCCACGATTACAGCACGGGTCTCAGAAGACTGTAATCTCAAAACAACGGAGACCTGACTCCATAATTACATTGCCAAAATACACTATTGGGCTAGTTCGTTGAGTAATTCGCGTAACTCGACTAACGATGCCAGACTACTATCCAAAGACCTAACTATGGAGGTTGCAAGCTTCGTGTTGTGTCTGCGACGTCTAGTCAACCTTCTCCAGTCTGCTTCCTGCTCTGATCCTGACACATCGCATACCATTCGGGGGGAATGGTAGTTGGGACTACCACGGTGAGATTTGCAATTTAACATAAAACTTCTACACAGGTTAATGATGCATGTATGGCAGTAAAAGCATGAATACATAATCAAAGTCGTAAGTAAGCATAGCATAACTTGACATATAACATGGCATAAATGACATAACTTGAACTGAAACTGAAACTGAAACTTAGCTTGACGTGACATGACATGTATGTGAACTTAAAACATAACATAGACTAGCAACATAGCATGAATGTGAACTTGAAACATAACATGGACTTGAAACATAGTATGAACGTGAACATACATAATTTGAACATGAACTTGAACATAACATGAACATGAGCATAACATAACATAAACGTGAACTTGAAACATAAAGTGAACGTGAACATGACATAACATGAATGTGAACTTGAACATAACATGACATAAACATGAACTTGAAACATATTCTTGTCTCATGGGGTCACCATGATAGAGTAGTCTTATCTCATGGGTCACCATGATTGCGTAACCTTATCTCATGGGATTACCATGATTGCGTATTCTTATCTCATAGGGTTACCATAATAGCGTATTCTTATCTCATGGGGTTATCATGATTGACATGAACTTGAAACTTGAACATAGCATAACGTGAAGCATGACTTGAACGTGAAATACATGTACTTGGAATCTTATTCAATAGACTTAATTAATAAAGTGACCATACGGGTGCTACATGGGTCTCTTTGAGCCGTGTGTCCCTACCGATTACAGCATCACAACACATGTGTCTATACCAGCTGTGAGTGCGTTAATATGTACTCCACAGTTGTTGTGGCCCCACGTATTCTACGTGTCACAATCGTTGTATCTCACGTAGTGTATGCTCCACAGTTGTTGTGGCCCCATACTTCATGATCAACAATTGATGTGGCTGCATGAATTATTTGTCTCACACTTGGTGTGGACACACGTAAAATAAAGTGTGACTCCATTGGTGTTAGTGTCTGGCCCGCTCCAGTGACCAGCTAGTTAGGCCCCATTCGCAACCTGTTGACTGTACTTTGTCAACCCAGGAGATTTCACACCTATTTAGACACTCTAGCGTGAACAAAGGAGTTCCACTAGGATATTACCCTATCTTAGCGCTTAGGGTTGTGATTTATATGAATAACTTAATAAGACTGCTCTCGAGATACATAAACTGTATTCGAGATTGGATAATATGAATACAAAAAGACAGAAGTCCTGACGTAGCGTAACGTGACGAGAATGTAAGATGACAGACATAACATACATGTAACAAACAATATTTTGTAACATGACATAACATGTAACAGAGAACATTTTGTACCATGGCATAACATGTGACAGTAAATATTACATGACATGATATACATGTAACCTATGGCATACGTAATGTGATATACTTGCAACATATAGTAACATGTGACAAAATATATTGTGTAACTGATAAGAGTTTCATGAAAGAATAATTCGTGACATAGATAAACATGTGATGACATGGCATGTCATGGCATATACAACAACATACGAACATAAATTGTAGTTTCCTTACCCATCACATATACACAGTAAACTGATAGTAAGTTAAGAGCTAATTTACCTCGATCGTCGCATTCTACGGGAATAAAGCACGAAACATGAGGAACTAAAAGAGGGTTTTATAAAAGTTAGAAATTTAATTACTAACAATTAGAAATGTGAAAAGTGACAACTTAGAGTGAAATTACCATTTTACCCTCTACAATTAGGAATGTAAATTTTTTCCTAGACTCAAATATCAACTCAGAAAATTTTAAAACCATTCACAACTATGGAAAACTCACTATGGCTGAAACATTCATAGTCCATTTCTCTTGATTTTGGTTGCAATTTTTTCCATCTTCAATGCCCATGATTAAACCAAAATTTTGTAACAAAGATCTTCCTATCCTAAGTTTAAAAACACACTTAAAATATCCATTAAGAAAAAGCTAATCATCAACACCAAACTTTATGTAAGAAGATCCAAACTTTTTTAACAAAAAGTAAACCCTTGAACCACAAGTTTTGACCTTAATAAAAACATCTTCAAGAATTCCAAGAAAAATCAAATCTTACTTCTAACATATTCATAACATCATCTTAAGATCAATCATGCTTTAAATCATCAAACAAAAGTCACCAAAAATCACAAAACAACACTTGGAGTTTTTGGTTTTACACTTAGTCCAAAACAAAAACTTTTCTCTCAACTAACTTCGATCATTCTCTTGATCCATGACTAAAAACAATGTGATCTTCAAACTAAAACATCTCATGGTTTAGAAATGTGTCCTAAAGAAGATCTAACTAACAAACTTAAAATCACATGGCTAAAATTCAATAAAACATGGATCTAGCCCAAAACATCAAATCTTAGGCCTAACCGAAATCCTCTTGCATAGAAAATCATATCTTTAAAAATAATACTAAATATCTTTAAAATAACATCCTAACATGTATATAAGAGGCTTAGGATCATCATATAAAAATATCAAAGCCTTTGGAATTAAGATTAAACCACGAAATATTCAAACTTTCACAAAACTAAAACTGTTTTTCCACTTCTAGTTTTCAAGTTTCTAAATCTAAGGAAATCTATCATCAAAAGCTTTATTCATGCAAAATAAACCTCAATAAAAATTCATAAACACATGATAACAACACTCCATAAAATGTTTGGACCAAGATATGTCCATTAGCTTGGTTAAAAATTTCAAAATATAACATACTCTCTAGTTTCACGCCTAGAATGATCTTTCCATGGTTAAAAATACTTTTTACCGACAAATGAGCATGAAATGAGACTAATAAGATATCCACAGAAACTAAACTCAAAGACAAAAAACTTTTATGAAGGAGTCATCGTGCAAAAATACTTATAGAGGGTCAAACATTGCCACGCAAAAAGACCTAGAAATCTAGCTCTTTTGGGTTTCTCTCTAAGAACGGGGTGAAGAAGTGATAAAATGGAGTGAAATGTGTCTTGCATAAATTTAGACTCATGGAGGGGGAAGTTATGGGCTTGATTGACCCTTGAATGGAGGTGGCTATGTGACATAAAGTGGAGAATAGTGAGGGGCAAGGACTGCCTGCAGCAGCTGTGAGAGATGGAGGTTGATGGAGTGGATTTCTCCTTCACATCAAGGCACTATTGGGTGCAGCCAATGGCAGTGGATGGTCTGCCATGTGGGGGAGGAAACTTCTTCAAGAAGTTTTGCCAAGGTGGCCAAATTCGTTGGCCTTGGTGGGCCTCAACCAAGTGGGGTTCAATTTGGTGTTTAAAGGATGTTTGGTTAGGGTTTGAGATGCTATAAAGCCCAAATCCAATTTTTCTTGGCCCAATCAAATCTCCAAGGTTTAAAAAGTTGGATAATGATGTCTTAACAAGGATTTGATTAATTAATTGCATGTGAAAGTGATTTAATCAAGTGATTAAACACAACGCTAGAAATCAGATTAAATAGGGTTTGGAGGCCAACTTTAGGGTTTGGGGAAACCGTTTAGGGTTTTGGTTTCAACCAAACTTTTGGGGCTTCAATTGGATTCCAACCATTTAGGGTTTTGCTAGGATTGAAACCCTTTTTGGTATGGCACAATTTGGTTGATCAGATGAAACAAAATTTTGCTTAGGTGGCATGATCTCACACTTTGATTTCCTTCACAAATCTATCTAATGATTCCTCATGGTGCCAAGTGTCTAATACTATTTAGTATGTGTGGCTAAGATCTTGTCAAGTGTCCAGATAAAACTTCTCTAACCTAATTTGGACATTCCACACTATGATTTTAAAAACACTGCATTGGGTGCGCTTACCAAGGTTACTATTCACTCCGAAAAAAATGCATAATAAACTTAGTACTGAAAAATTCTAATTATTCATATTAACTTATCGTGAAAATTGTTTACCGAAATTCATCCCCGAAGTGCCCCTAAAAATAATTTCACAATTTCGAACAAGTTCTATGTTTGAAATTATGAAAATGAGTTATTGCACCATAAAATTTCAAATAATCAACTGAGTCTAATAGCGTAGACCAAAACACATTCTAAAACTTCTAACTACCTCAAATAATTAAACTCATATTTCTAACATCGTAGTGAGTGATAACACTGATTATGTTGATAGACTAAAACCTGTGTGATTGGTCGATTCGTAAAAACTTATGGATTTTCACGAGGTTCTTAAAGTCAATAGAAATTCCACCAGTGAATTTTTAGCGGGCTGTTACATCCTCCCCTCCTAAAAAAAAAAATTTCATCCTCGAAATGAACGCAAGTGTAAACATAAAACAAGCTCAAAAGAAGAAGTTGCTTAGCAACCTACTGTCCATCACTAGATGCCTCATCACGCTCAAGGGGCAGCTAATGTTCTTCCAGAGGTAACGCATTCCTCTCGTGGTCAACACTATTCTTATCTATAACCATCACATGGTTACACAAAATAACTACCACTATAACATAAAAGTATAACACTCCCAAAGGTTACTGCCTGAACTTAATGACTTCTAGGCTGAGCTTCTAGGATACTGAATTCTTGCTAAAATGAAATCACTATTCTCCTTACTATTCAAAGAATTATCCACAACGTGTATATATATATATATATATATATATATATATATATTATATATACCATTCTTAACTCTCTCTCTCTCTCAAATCATATCAATTTGTATTGGAATCATTCCACAAAGTAGGTCAAGTCGTACCAGCATACTCTCTAAATCTAAAATTTCAAGTATTCACACAGTTCAATTTGGAAGAATTTAATCCATACACAACTGAATTCACATTCTCTATTTCCTCATGGAATTCTATTTGCCTAGGACTAGCTTACTCCTTCATAATCACAACGAATCGTTCATCCTCCTAGGTGGTGCCTCAATAAACGATCAGCTATTAACCTCAACTCAAGACTTTCTCTCTTATGATTCGCATAGCTCTTCTATCCATCATGAGCTGCCTCTTATTCTGACTCTAATCGAAAGGATATGTTCCTACTGTTCACGTAAGTCCTCAAGACCAAGATTTACTACCCATATAAAAGTCTCCAATATAATGGTGATCTACGATTTTCACAAACACAATGCTTTGCCAAAAACACTTAATGACAGTTGGATAAAACTACTATCATAAGTGAATCCTACTACGGCCAAAGCCTCTCCCAAACACTTTACTCTTCCGAACAGAAATTCCTTTGGATCCTCAAAATCAAAATAACTCCAAATATGCGGAATACTAATTTATCAACCTTCAATATCCTTCCTCCAACTGCTAAAGGGTATTCTATACCTACATTGATATGAACAATAATACTCTTAATGAGAATTGTTACTCTTACCACCTAGGTAACAATTCGACTTCCTTACTCAACTCTCGTGTAATACCACAATCACTAAAAATAGGGACTCATTTGAATCAATAGCGTACAAGTTACAAACTTCAATGACTTGAGATTCCCCAAAATAATAATAATGCAACAATACAATGAATTGGAATAAAATCAACCTTACATAAGCTTAACAATACCTAGGTCTTAGAAAAATACCAGTGACGGTGCCAGCTTCTTCAGTTCATGGGGCATCAGCGTCTTCGTCTCCCTGAGTGACAGCATACACTCTCATGGGCACGTGCTGCCTTGGCTTTGGTTTGTAGCCGCTGTTGAGAGAAACCCCCTATCCTTCATTCCTCAAAGCACCACTGGGGTAATCTTTGATCACATGACCCAGTTGGCCACACCTGAAACAAGTTCCCAATGTGATTTCGCACTTGCCTCCATGGTGTTTACCGCACTCTCCACAAGGTGGAAATGTGATCGGCATTGAGCTCCCAATCCCAATGCCTTTTCCTTTATCTGATCCAGTAAACATCTTCTTCCTTTTTGAACTTTCTTCAGTAGCTTACAGTGAAGTTCTTTTTCGTTCAGTATTGATGTGGATCACCAAACCTCTCTGCTCAGCCTCTGCTATCGCGGTCACGTTTACCAACTCTTGGTAATTCTCTATTCTTAGGCAAGCTACTTGGCTAAAGTCCTGCTTGAAACTTCTACGCTTGCATCATTTGAGTAGAAACCAAGTGTGGTGCAAACCTTCCTAATGCCATAAACTTAGCGGAGTACTATTCTACTGTCAACTGCCTTGAGTTAAAGTTGCGAACTCCTGCACCTTCAACTGTTTGGCAGAATCTGGGAAGAATTTGTTGCCGAACTCTTCCTTGTACCTCTTCCATGTCAAAGCAGCGAGGGTTCCTAGTTCCCATATCAGAAGCTGCCTTCGGATATCCCACCATATTCCAGCTTCTCCTTGGAATAGGTATCCAGTGTATAGAACCTTCTGGTCCTCAGTACATCCATAGATCTCGTAGGTCCTTTCGAGATCCATAATCCATTTATTGGCTCTTAGTGGCCCTTCATTACCAGAAAAATTCGGGTAACGGTGGATCAAGAACTTCTCATACGTAAAACCCTTGACTTCGGGTCGAGGTACATGCGCTTGTTGTTGTTGCTGTTGTCTAAGCACGCCAGTTAGCAGACGTACAACTTAAGCTAATCCTCCATCCATCGGGGAATTCTGATTCTCCAGATTTGTGGCTCCCTTAGGATTTTGTGGTATCCTATAGTGAGTCATGTGTCACTTCTAGAAATACACGAGTACACGTATTACAACCACGTACTATCTCTTATACTTCAAAAAATTCATGCCTAATGAAGACTAAAATTTTAAGCCTAATATTTGGTGCATTTCCGAAGGACATGTGGCTTTAAACCCAGAGACGTATTGCTCTGAAGGAATGTCAACGACACAAATGGACATGCCACTGTGATCCCTTGGCTCTTTGGCTGCGCTTGAAGGCTAGCCTATTTAACCAATGTCAACGACACAAATGACCAGTAAGCTTCTGAGTCAAACAAAGCGCTGGCATAGACGTGTGACACCCTAACTCTTCCTATGATGATTACCACTACTTACTATACTCAAAGGGTTCCTCCAAAGGAAATTAACTATGACAACTAATAAACTTGTACTAGTGATGGTGCCAGCTTCTTGTGCTTCCACGACTTCTTCGTCAAGCTCTCGGGGTAACTGTGTACACCATGGCTTGCTCAAGCTGCCTTAGACCTCCACATACTTCTCCTAGTATTATTCGTTGCACCGGGTTGCTTGGGGGAAATCCTGAGTGAAATTTCCCATCAAACCACATCTATAGCACACGTGTTGGGCCTGATGGCAATCTTCTTCGTGAGCTCTATGACAAGCGTTACATATCAGCATCCTTCAACCCGTTTGCGATCCTAGAATGGCTGGCGATCGCCCATCGACTATAGAAACGAACTTCTACAGGGCTCCTGAACTACTCCTTTCACCTACATTCATTCGCCTCTTCAGA
Source organism: Juglans mandshurica (assembly GCA_022457165.1). NCBI lineage: Eukaryota > Viridiplantae > Streptophyta > Magnoliopsida > Fagales > Juglandaceae > Juglans > Juglans mandshurica. The sequence continues at coordinate 19,347,768 of CM039627.1, read as the reverse complement.
GTTGGGGATGCATCCAATGAGTTTCGCTGCTCCTGCTCAACTACGGACGCCTTATGGACAAGTTTTTGGAAGTGCATAATTTCTAGGCAAGCTACTTGCGTCTGTAGTACAACTTCCTCTAAGTTACGCACTATACTATTCTCACCCTTCTTGTCACAAAATGACAAAGGGATATGATATATGTCATTATATGCATTGAGATGAGAGTATTAATTGTTCACATGAAGTGATACAAGGAATTCAAATACCATGTAAAAACACCTTAAAGTAACTAATGCATGAGAAAACATGAAATTAGAAGAAAATTAAAACAAACCATATGCATGATTTTCATCAATGCATTTAATGAAATTAATTTAATCACACTCAAATACATGCAACATATGGAAAATGGCATCATATCTCAATAAACCATGCAAGTAACACAATATGGTAAAGTAGGACGAGGCGGTATAAAATGTAATCAGTGTTTGCATATAAGTGCAACTCATTTGAGAAACTTATATATGACCGTAATAGCGTGAATCGGGTCAGGTTATAGTATGAAACCATAAGTATAAAGAAAGAATAATTCTACATATAACCGTGAAGTGCGTAACCGCCGCGTAATCTCTTTGAAAAAGAGTGGGGTCCACTATTAAAAAATTAATTTTTTTCATGTGGGTTCCATGTTTTATTTATTTTTTTCAAAGCGATTACGTGGCGATTACGCAATTCACAGTTGTAAGTATATTTTCTCATAAAGAAAATAGTTCCTAGGAATAGAAACTCAAACCCAATACTGCTAGGACTTAAAGGAAATATGTTTTTCTCCCCCTTTCAATAAGCTAATTTTTCTCTTTTCTTGTTGCTACCATTTTTTCACTTTTGAGCTTTGATTTTCTCATACAAAAGTGCTATAATTTCTTTTTTTTTTTTTTTTAGAAAAGTGCTAGATAATATTTTGTATTGAGCACTTTTATTTAAGTACATAGGAGTATAAAAGAATAAAGAATAAAGGTCATCTAGCCCATGGTCAGTTCTATCCATAAGTTACGTTTCCCTACACGTCTGATTGCCTCCTTAGAGCACTCTCATTAGAATAGCTAAAAACTAAATCCATTGAGTATTTAGCTACTAGAGAGCAAAATATACTCACAATGTATTAGCTAAATCCCAAATATTTGGAATTTAGCTACAGTGACTTTCAAAAGTTTTTCCAAATTTTAAAGTTACTGTACATACATCAAATACATATTTTATTAATTATTTCTCTCTCTCTAACTTTCTATCACATATTTTATCACAATTGGTATATTAATTTGAGTTAGTGATATATTAATTTAATAAGAATCTGATTATTAATTAATATATAATAGCTAGAATAGTAAAATATGATAAAATAAAATAAATTAATAATTAAAAAAATTAAATATTTTTTAAATTATTAGTTATTCATTACTATATAATGAATAAATATATAATCTAATGTGGAGATTTGATGTGAATAACCAAAACTAAATTCATCTTATATTATTTTATTGTTATATAATGAAAAAATAGCTGTTCCAATGTGGAGATTTATGTGAATGGAATAGCTAAAAGTCAAATTTCTCTTACATTCATAAAAAATGTCCTTTAACTTTGACTAATCCAATGAGAGTGCTCTTCTCACATAAGTGGTAAAGCGTCGATCAATTAAGTTGAGTGTGCATTGTGAGGTGCAAAACACAACGTACATGCAATACACACATCATGCACAAATTTGAAAATTTTAAAACATGATACCCTTTTCATAATATACATGATACAATGAGCATATCAAAATTAATTCCACTAAGAAAGTTGATCTCATTCATATACAATAAATATATTTTTGGCATTTTTTATTTTTCATTTTTTTTATTTTTCGTTAGAAAAAAGCAATTGAAAATAACAACGAGTGAAAAGAAAATAAGCAAAATATACAACGTAAACACAAAACAAGAAAAAATGCAAAACAAAACTACAATGCATGCACTAGGATATATGATCAAGCATTAAGAGTACTCCTAGGCATGTGGTGTCTCCCTAATACAAGGTAAGACCATTATCATTTTTCCCGTCAAAGATTGAATGGTGTCAACTTTTTAGGAACCCAAGTTCCCTGAAGTGTAGGTGCACGTTTATGAGTTTGAGAACCCAGTTTTTCCAAGTCATGCAACCTTTTAAACAAAATATTCATATTCTTGTCCAACCCCGACAATTCATTCCCTAAAAAGAAATTGTCTTTTATATGCCCTTTGGGGTTCAACCTAAAACAATTAGGTCGAATGCTAAAGCACGAGAAGTGTTTGATGAATAACCTCAAACAGAAAGTATTTTTGTATATACGATTCTTACATTCCCATTGCCATTTTTCCTATTACAATTGTAAACACTCAGTCTGTATTTATAGAGTACAATAACCAATCAGAGAACAACGAATATTCTTATGGAATATTCTTTGTCAGAGTTAGTTAGGCCACTACAGTGTGCACAGCAGGTGCATCCGTAGCTGTTGGTTGAGGCAATATTCCAGAGGAGTGCAGAGTAGGTGCATCCGTAGCTAGCTGTTGGTTGAGGCAATGGTCCAGAGGTCTCGGCATGCACACCATGTGCTAAGGTAGATGCCTCAATATCGAATATAGCCAATCTTGCCACAATGATGGCAAGTGGGATAAACATTGGTCTCAGAAGCAATAACTTTCTTGCCTTTTTGAATTAAAGTGTAACAACTATCACCTTCTTTATAAAACATGCCTTTACATTGGAAGAAGAAGGCATAGAATAACAACCATTCACAAAACCATGACCGGATTTATCATGAGCATGCTGTTGATTTTTCAAAAAGTTAAGGAATTTAGTTAAATGCATCATACAATATTCCTCATAAAGCTTATAATACTCAGTTTTTAAATCATCTTCTTCATCTTGTGATACCTTTTCTCTTTTAGACATATCATCACTAGTTGACTGCTTACTACTTCCTACTGAAGCATTGAGAGCCACGCGCGGAATTATCATTCTAAATAGCACTTGAAAAGGCTTCACTCAAGATATATTTAGGACTTTCTCTTTGAACTTACTATTAGTTGCACATTCAGATCTAATGTGTCCAAAACTCTTATAGTCAAGACACCTAATTTAATTATTCATTCTTTCATTGTGTTGTCTAGGGTCTCGTATCTCCTTTTTCTCCATCTTAGAAAATTTGTTGGTGTTTTTACCCATTTTAAATTGAGGCTAGGTTCACACTCAGGAAATTAATCCAACAAATGTGTACTTGCTCTAATACCAACTGAAAAACCCGAGGTTCATATCCCAAATACACCTAGAGGGGTGAATGGAAGTTTTATAAACTTTATTGGACCATTTAAATTAACAATAAATAAAATAGGAAACAATCAATACACATCAAGCTTTTTAACGAAGTGGAAACTCATTTGAAGAACATCTTCAAAAGCTATAACCACTCTGGATGTAAGTCACCACCTGAAGTGAAATATAGAAATTTAGTTCATTACAACCAATTTCGAAACACTCACAAGTCCCTTCAAGTAATTAAATCTTACTTGCAATACTACGAGTATCACACTCAATCTTTGCACCCTACTAGCTCTCAAACTGACCTCTTTCTATAGTTTCACTACCAGCACCAACTTGATCTCTGCTCCCAGGCATCTTTGAAATCCATCCGGCCAATGAACACGTCCACACCAATGGAACCAACATGAGCACAATATGATGGAGGTCTTTTTATCAAGAGATAATGTGACGCCCCTAACCACCGCTTGGGATGGAACGGAGTCTTAGAGCGTCGAGATATGTAACACAAGATTACATACCCCCGTACATGACAGTTAATATGCAATGCATCCTATAAGTGCAACTAGCAGAATGCAATATTCATTAATAACTATCATAAGTTCAAACCAAATAGTAGCATAATCTTAGTACAACTAATCATCATAAAAAGTCTCCAAAGCTAGATCAAATGCTTCATGCGTTCTAGAGCATGAAGGGCTGGTGCCATTAACATTAGGATAAGGTCCAGTCTTTTCTTGAGGTTTGGCTCCTCCTCAATCAGTTGGATCCACCCTTCCATCTAGCCCGTCCTCCTCGAGCCTTGATACAACTTCTATCATTCCGAGTGGAATGATAGTGGGTCCACAATGGGTGAGATTTACTTGAAATCTCAGTAAGTTAAACAACCAACATGCACAAAGATAAAATATGCTTGATAAATGATAAATATGAAATGCAGGTAATGCAAAAACATTAGTGTGTGTCACCCATCCAGACTTCTTAACATTAGAGACACATTTTCGTACAGAGAACATTTTTCACTTTACTGGAAAAAAATAATCATAAAGTTTCATCATTTTTAGCAATACATACTTAATCCTAACATCATAACATGTGGTATCGACACAGTTCCCCATATGCACTGTGAGTACCTGCTAGTGATCGTTGTACAACTCACGTTGAAACTACGTTGTCTGCAGATTCATTCTTAATGCATTGGTACCATAATAGAACATCATTACATCATAACATGTACACCCACCAACCTTAAGGGTCATAACATTTGACTTCGCTCCGGCATTCTTTAAAAAGAACACATTCGAAGCGTGTTGACTGTTCTTCGTCAACCCAGGGGTTACCATTCCATTCTTAAGCACTCCAGAGTGGACAGAGGAGTTCTACTAGGATAATTCTCCATCCTAACCTTTGGGGTCGTGACAAAATTTATTTTCATGCTATGCTTGGAAAATGTATTTAATGACATGTGCATATGTAGCAAGCTTTCATGTAAAAATGACATTTATAGATGCAATATGTTAAAATATTGAAAATATCACATATCATGTAAGTATGCACTCAATATATCATATAACATGATATTTTATACTCAAAATGATAATTATAACATGAATGTGGCATTTATCACTAAATCATAAATAACTTATCAAGGTGTAAGTTAGAAGTCAACTTACAAACTTACGGAGTTTGAAAAGTCGTAACGGCTAAAATATAACTCATACTAAATTAGGATTTATACCACTATGGAAGATGTTCATAATCAAAAGCTTAAAAAATGGGTATTTACAAAAAAAAATTACCCCTAAACTCTCAAAAATTGCCACTACGGCCCTAAATTTTTCACTATTTGTAAATAAACCTCAAATTTAACCAAACTTCATGGATCTCATATTTTTATATTCTAAAACCATCTATACTCCTAGAGTTGTAAAGTTCAAAGTGAAACTAACTCAAACATTCCCAACCTGTGGCATGCACTCTAGTTGATGTCTTAGTGTGATTTCAACTATTGATCCCTATGAATGCATCCATATACAAATTTTCTTTAGTCACAAATAATCACTATAGTCCTTAATGATATGATAAAGGCCAATTCTTGGGTGAGGAAGTTCATCCTAACACTTAATCATGGCTAAAAACCTTAATCTTCATTAATACTCCATTAATCAAGTTTGTGCTCCTAGTGTAAATGACAAAGTCATGCTTTCAAAACTCACCCAAAACATGTATTTGCATTCTTATCCCAATCAGAAGTTTTCTAAATGCTTAATCATCAAGCCTAGGTGGAATAAATTAAACTTCATGCCTTAATCACAATCTTAGTCAAAACCCATGCATGTTTTGATGATCAACACAAGATAGAATTAAAACCTATCATGACATACTTCTAAGAAAAAATCAAACCTTCCATGATCATTCTAAGACATTAATAAATCATATAAAAATATGCTAAGACATGCCATAACTAAAATTTTCACTTAAAACAATTTAAACACTTAAATCATTCTTAATGACCCTGGTTTTGAATTAAGCATGGTAACCTTTTTGAAATTCATCCAAAATTTACTCCAACACTTAAAATCACAACTTGACATGTAAACTAAGATCTACAGCAAAAGAATTTACAAATTTCGTGGTCCTCTATAGCTCCCAACACAAGAACTCAAGAACTTAAGAACTTCCAAGAACACTCACTCGGTTTCTATTCTTTTGTACTCTAAGGGAAGAAGATCTCTCAAGAACTCAAGAGGAGCTTGGAGAAGAGGTGTGGAGGAAATGAGGGGGTGGAGGGACTTTATAGGTAGCCAAGGGAAAGGAGACATTGGCCTAAGCCCATGGGGATTGGGTGATATGGGCGGTGGTGTAAGGAGTTGAAATATCAGCTTGCATTCCATCATCTTGTGTCACTTGTGCAGAGTGAATAATGCCCTAAATCACCATGAATTCATCAATTCAGGAGCTAAATTGTTCCTAAGGGTGTTGGTTAGGTCGTGGTGCAGAAGGAAGAGAAGAAGAACAAAACAAAAAGCAAGCATGAAGCTGACGGGTTCAAGGGTGGTTTCTTGGGCAGTTTTGATCATGGCTTTGACTCACCCTCTTGTCTTTTCTCCATGGCTGTTTTATGCAGTTCATAAGCCATTCTTGGAAGGCTTTCCAAGTGAGGGAATAGTTCTTGGTTGGCTGCCAAGTGATCATGAAGTGGTAGTTCAAATGAAAGGGGTGAAGGGAAGTGGGTTGCCGAAATGAAGGTGGTTTGATGCCTTTAGTTTGGTGCTTTCTTTGGGTGGGAAACTTGGTCGGAAGTTCATGATGACCATGAGAGCTTCTTGAGGATTGGGTGGTGATGGAGGTGGCATGGGGTGGTGGCTCTGAGATGGGTAGAAGGGAGGTTGAAACTAAACCAACTTGGTTCCTATCCAACTGGTGCCCAAGGTGAAATCGGTTTTGGTGACTTGGTTCTTTTTTAAATCAAATTCGTCCAAGGCTTGGTCTGGGTCTAAAGAGATCATATGAGGTATTGCAAGACCATAGTTCCTTTGAGAAGAAGGCACAAAACGATCGGGTTTAAGGCAAAACAGTCCATTGCACCCAAAAGGCACATATGTGTGCCGATTGGTGTTGTTTGGGGTTTTGATTTCTCATTTCGTCTAATGACATATGTGGAGGTTTATCTAGGATCCTAATATGATATAATAATGATGTAATTGAATAATGAAATAAAAAAATTTTATATAAAAAAGGCTAAAAAGATTAAGAAAGAAAATTAAGCTCCAAAACATGGTTTAAAGATCACTAATCATGGGTAAGTTGATTAATGGTCTTAATCCAATTTTAAAACTTAATTTGGGTACTTAGGGTATACCATGGGCTGGAGGAAACCCATGGTATGGTGTATTGGGCTGCAAATTGAAGAGTGAATAGAAGCAAAACATGGCTTTGGGCCTTGTGGGGCTTAAAAGGGTCATGAGTGTGGCTCAATGGTCCATGGGCTTTGGATTTGAGTGGATGAGAGGCCTTGTTTCCAGATTTTGAGGGATTAAGAGAGGCCTCAAGATCCACAAAGATGTGGGTTGAAAGGCTTACTTTGACAAAAATGAGCCATGGGTCAAACCTATACCATGCTTGGCCAAAAAGGCCTTATACCTTCGTCATACTTGGGCCAAGGCTATCCTACCAAGACTTGTACTCCTATGAGGCCTGGTTTAAGCTTCTAAGGCTTGACCCATAAATGTCCTAAAGTTTTAAAGGCCTTAATAGGATTACTAATGGGCTTGTTTCTCTAATCCTTCATGCTTAATAATTAATGATACTAAATGCCATAGTCTAAATAAATCTAACTATCTCCATTGAAATAAATAAATAAAATGAACAAACAAAATAATATAATAATAATAGTAAAAAATATTTAAAACCCAAAATTTAAAGATTAATCCAAGGGCATTTAAAGATTAATCCTAATGGTTAAATAGGTGGGTGTTACAGACAAGCGACTTTGAATGCTTAAAGAATCTCCTTAGAGTTTTCTCTCAACAATACAATTAATATGGTAGCTCTTACCTGTCTCCATAGCCTGAAATTTATGCATATTATTCTATATATGCTTAGGGTTTGAGTAGACACTTAGAAAGTCCAAACCTAAGTGAAGAAGTGTGTAACACCCCGCTCATTCTTTCTGACATAAGAAAATTTTGAGAACGAAATTTATTACAAGGAGGGGAGGATGTAACAATCCGCCCCTTCTCTCTAGCGACTGCGAGCCTTGTCATGCGTGTCAAACCTCAAAGGCGTGATTTTAATGTTAGCAGTTGATTTTTAAAGTAAGCCCAGTGCTTTAAAGCCTCGAATATTTTAAATGTTCTAGAAATATTTATATGGGGTATTTTCAGTGTTATTGAACTAAGTCTGATTTTAAGTAAGACAATTATAATATTTTTGGAGAGAGTTTTTGGAGCTCTCTCCAAAAATATTATAATTGTAGAAAATCATTTTACCAATGTGATTTTAGTTATTTAAAATATTATGGGATTTAAATTATGTTGAAAACTCTAAATTAATGAAATGGTTTTATTCTCTTAAAAGTAATTAGCAAAACTTCATCATTTAATTAATGATGAAAGAATATTATTTTACAAACTAAAGTTTAGTTTAAATAATATTCTATCTTAATTCCTCTTAGTGCTTTTAGTTAAGTTAATGTTTACGCATTTTCAAATCAGTATTTAAAGTCCACCGTTAGATCGTCTTGAAGATCCCAAGATGAAGGGTTGGGATTAAAACCTAGCTCCCTTTCTTTCTCCCTCACTTTCCCTTTCCCTCTCTCTCTCTCTCCTCTCCCTTCAACTTACGCAGCACGCACCCCCTTTCCCTAGCCAAATCTCCTTCAGCTCAGTTCGGCGTAGTCGTGCGCCACCCAGCCTCACTGCCAACACCAACGGCCCCCCTCACACCGGTGAGTGTCCCCTACCGTCGAAGCCCCTCCGGTAGCCTCTCCCTCTCCCGCACGTGAGCAACCCTAAATGGGTTTACCCGCACGGTATCTCCTTCCTAGTGCCGCCATCGTCAGCCACGACCACAACGGAGCACCACCACGAGTCTTCCCTGGCCACCCTCTACTGAACCCAGCCACCGTAGCTCCTCCCTAGACAACGCACACAGCTCCTCCAACACACGGGTTCACCATACCCACGGCCGAGCTTCGCTACCCTCGGCCATCGCACCACCACCAAAAGCATCCTCCCTCATCGGCGACCTCCCCTAGCCACCCCCATGCCCAGCCGAGCCTCCCTCCTCCCGGACGCTCTCTCACTTTCTCACAGGTGTTCCTCCACCTCACAGCCCATATATGCCGCCTCCAGCAACGCACGAGTTATCCCATCGATGGTATAACTATCTTTCCCTTTATCCTCGTTATTATATTAGTTGGTCGGTTAGGTTGTGGACTATGCTGTTAGTAATTGTGGAGTTCGCTGTGTAGTGAAGTGTTGGGCGTATCTGTGTAGTGTGCTATGAAGTGTTATGGACTGTGCTGTGAAGTGTGATGTAGTAGTGATGTGGCATAGTGTTGTGAAGGGAGTACACGTGGAGTGTACTCCATATGATGGAGTGATGCACCATATGGTCTGTCTGTCGTAGCGGTGATGTGGCGTAGCGTGTGTAAAAGGAGTATACGTGGAGTGTACTCCATGAGGTGCAGCGATACACTGTGTGGCATATCGTGAAGATAAGGATGATTGCGTAGTTGATGGGCATAAAGCGTGATGAGTAGTGTCCCGAAGTAGTTATGATGTGGCCTGTAGTCTGAGATGACAGGTGTCACCGTGTAGTTGACTTATGGCTGGGAGTATGTGTGAAGTGACAGAATAGTGTAATAGCAGCACAATGGAAGCATGACAGGGGAATGTCACGAAGCTGTGCTTGTGATGAGTGGGGAATTAGTGTAAGAGCGACGTAGTGGGAACGTGACGAGATGTCACGATGTGACAGACGTGAGGGACCGTACTCATGATGAGTTAAGAGTTAGCGTAAGAATGACGTAGTGGGATGTCAAGTGACATGACAAGGTCACGGTATAGCTTGGGAGTAGTCTCGAGCTATGACGTGACGTAAGGTGTAGTTATGTAAGGAGTCTTGTCGTGTCAAGTGTTGGGATGAACTGTCAAGAGGGATAGGTAGCATGAAGAGTCATGCTAGCCGGGTTAAGAGATGGTTGGTATCGGAGAATAGGCTTATTTACACAAGCAGGTGATCAACGTGTTATATATTGATCTTAAGTGGTATGGGGCAAGGTACGTGTGTAATCTGGTTAGACATATGTGCCGGACGGATTCACCATATGTAATGGGTAATCTGTTCTAAGCACGGTTACATGGTGCTTAAGCCTCGTAGTTGGCTTAAAGCCGTGTGGCGTGTATGGATAGAAATGAGAATTTAGTGTGAGCTAGGATACATGAAGGTAGTGATGGTCGGAATTTAGTATGGCGTATTGTCTAGGATTGGGATGCATGATTTCGTCCATCGAAATCATGCATCGGAATGTGGTCAATAGGAAAAGTAAGATGAAGGTCTTGGTCTCTTAACCCTAAGGTGAATCATGGAGGTTCCCTTTAGTGGATGAGCACTCGAGGTAAGACCTTAAGTTTGGAAGAGGTAGTGACCGTAAGTAGATCCCGGAGGTTTTAGCATAGTAAAGAACACGTAAGAGCACGGGATAGAAGGAGAGTGTTTTCAAGTGAAGTGTAGTTCTACTTCTAGTTTAGTTGCTTATGCACAAGATAGATAAAAATGCTAAGGTTATGTGTATGCATGTAAGTTGTCATCTGACACGCACATGAATGGACTGCATGATATGAAAGTCGCATAGAGTCCATGTAAGTATTATGTTCATACTCTTCTAGAGTTTTGAAGAAAATGAAATGTTTCTCTTTACGATACTTACGAAAGGAAAGGAAACGATGTTTTATGAAAAGCATGCTAAATGTTTAAAGGTATATGTATGTATGGCCCTTGTATGCATGTGAATGGATGACTATGTGCAGTATCTATTGTATGTATTTTCATGAAATGAGATGTGAGGCTTATGCGTTATGCTATGAGTTGATGCTTTAAATGACGCGAAGAAAGTGTTTTAAAATGTCCCAATGAACTGATGTTAAAATGCCCCTATGAACTGATGCTTTAAATTATGCCATGAAAGATGATGTTTAAGCCCATACTTTTAAATGACGTTTTTTCATGAATGAACTATTAAATTAAAAGGACTAAAAAGGAAATGATTGACTGAAAGGAAATGACTGAAAGAAAGGAAAGGACTTAAAGGAAATGAACGTTTCAATGTATGAAAATACATAACGGCCATATGAATGAAAAGGGTACCAAAGGAATGGGCAGATTGCAATGCTAGGTAAGTAGTACTGGCGGTGCACCTAGTGCTGCCCCTCATGATAGGGATTCCTAACCCGTGGCCATGGGCAGAATCCAGGTCCAAAGGAAGACCGCTAACTCCAACACACGGGGCGTAATAGTGTGTACCGACCAAAGAAAGTGATAAGAAAGAATGTATGAATGCATCGAACTCTTTAAGAAATGAAGGCACTGACGGGAGATGTTTTACAAAAAGAAAACTCATTTTAAGAAAAACCCCGCCTAGTGATGTTTTCAAAATGAATGTATGCCTTATGTATGTATAGTATGTATGGAGTGATGAATGCATGAATGAAAACTTATCTTAGTATATTTTAACAGTATGAAGTAATGCTTAGTGAGTATTCGACTCATTTTAGTTTTATGTATGCCCCTCCCCCCCCCCCATAGGAACTAAATGAGTAGAACACGTAAGGACGGACACGGCCCAAGAGGAAGAGCACGGAAGTCTAGGCATGAGAGTTTTAATTGTATGAGAGGCCTTTTTATTTTAAGAATAATGTTTTTTGCTGTAAAGCTCTTTTATTCTCAAAGCACATTTTATTTTATAACGTAGAGTTTTGCACTTTAGGTATGGGAGTAAAAAGTTTTAAAACGAACGGTAATTCCCGTCTATTTTCTTAAAATTATTTTATAAAGGTCTCACCATAAGGACATGTGTTACAAAGTGATTTTTGAATTTTTTGCACAGACAAAGGTGGACCGAACTGTCAAAGCGAAGTTTGTGTCAAATTTTTTGAACGTGTCATTGTCAAGCTATTTTAACCCAATAAATGTCGAAATATGAAATTTGTTGTGAAACATGAATTTGTATTTTATCAAGTTATATTTCCAATGCCACCAATATGACCTCTATCCGAAGTGGGAATCAAAAGTTATAACTAATTTACTCTGATTAGGCAAACTCATAAAGCTTGCGAATTTGCAATCTTTGCACTTTTTGTTCCAATTGCAATGTAGACTCTACCAAACATATTTACAGCTTAGTTGGACTAAGTTTTGTTATAAGAACATGCCAACATATTATTTTTACTCAAACAGTTACTTTTTTATGTTAATCAACATTAAAACCTTTGACGTCAATGATGTATTTAATGTCAATAAGTTTCATTTTTATTTTTTATTTGAAAAAAGCAATAGTGCTCCTCTCGAGAGTGTTGCTCTCGTAGAGGCTTCCCCCTATTCATGATACAAGATACCATCCCTACCTTTGAGGTAGGTCTATGGAATCTGAGTGAAGAATACAAAGTTGACGAGGTGAAAGTATGGAAGATAATCTAGAAGAGCTGTACAGAAGTTGTTTTTCTCAGAGAAAGAAAATGAGGAGGTCTTGGTTGACACAAATCTCCTTGAAAACTCGATCAATAGAGGGGAAATCCCCCTGCTGACGGAGAAACATTACAACAAGGAAGCTTTTAAACAAACATTGAGGAAGATATGGCATTCAGTGAGGAAAATGACTTTTAAAGAATTGGGCTCTAAGTTGTTGTTAGCCAAGTTTGAAGAGTGCATTGAGAAAGAATAAACCAAGAGAGAGGGGCCATGGTCGTTTGAAAAGAACCTAGTTCTGCTGAAGGATCTCGAAGGAGGATTACAGATAAACAAAATAACGATTACTGAAGCCTCTTTCTGGATTAGGATCTATGATTTGCCATTATACTCAATGAATCATGTGAAGGTTGGGAGGCATATCAGAGAGACCATTGGGAAAATAAAAGAGACTGATGTTGAAAAGGGCGATGTGGCTTGGGGAGAATTTCTCAAAGCTAGGAATAGTCTGAATATTATATAACCTCTGATGTGAGGTAAATGAATCAATCTAGAGCTGCATGGCTCTTGGGGCAAAAGGTTTGTGTACGAGCAGTTACCAATTTTTAGTTACGTTTGTAGAAAATTGGGTCACAATCACCATGACTGTATTCTATGGCAGAATAATGAGTCAATCCTTTATGACTGTTTTCTGTTTCGGTAGTGGGTGCAAGCAGGTGGAGTGACGGGAGCCCCTTGAACATAAGGTGAACACTGATAGGAATTTATCACCTGTCCAATCCTTGAATTCGAATTGGAGGGAAGCAAGATATTCGGCAAACAGTATGGGTGAAACGGAAAGAATATCAAATTCGGAGGAAACCTGTAAAGAGTGTTGAAGCAGAATTAAGAAAGAAGTTGGGAGTTGAAGTATCGTAAGAAGTTTTAGTTATACATGTGAGGAGCACGTGGTCATTAAGTGGAAATTACTGTGATGCCCTTATTGTAACAGAAATACCAGATTTATTAGAATTAGTTTAGCTTTATGTGTATAAAAAGCATACGGAAATAATGAAAGAGGCATTGAAGAGTTTTATGCAATTCTGCATTCTTGGAGGTACTGGTTCCTCGAAAACCAGAGTTCTATTCTTTCTTTCTATTGTTCTTGCATTGTATTCTTTCTTAATTCTCTTGTTTCACAATTCTGCTGCAATTCTATAATTGGGTTCATAACAAAGTGGCATCAGAGCAGCTCTTTTTTGGGGTTATGGCGGAAGGCACACGTTTTAAAGATTTAGCAAAGATGATTCTTGGGTTGAAGCAAAACCAAGAACAGCAGGAAAAAAGGGTGGAAGATCATCAAGGAGTGATGGATGAGTTGAGTTCAAAGATGGATTTGCTGCTGGAGGCAGTAAATGGAGGCAGAAGTGGAGCTCGAAATGATCATGTGAAAGGCCAGGAAGATTGTAATGACAACTCTGTTCTTAGTGGGGGAATGCAGTTCAGCTCGATTAAACTGGATTTCCCTTGGTTTGATGGGGAAAATCCAACGGGTTGGATTTATAAAGCAAAACACTATTTTGCTTTGAATCCTATGCTAGAAGCACAGAAGATTTGGATGGCTTCGTTTTATATGGAAGGGAGTGCTTTGGTATGGTTTCAAGATGCTGAAGAAACAGGTACTTTTCGTTCTTGGGATTCTTTCACAGAAGCTTTACAAATTCGATTTGGTAGTTCCTCTTGTGATGATCCTATGGAGGCAATTACTAGATTGAGGCAAACTTCCATAGTTTCAGTTTATAAGTCTCAATTTGAAGTGCTGTCAAATAGATTGAAAGGGTTGTCTGAAAGTTATAAATTGAGTTGCTTTCTTAGTGGACTCAAGGATGAGATTAGGTTGCCAATTCGTATGTTGCATCCTAATAGTTTGAGTTCAGCATTTGGTTTGGCCAAGATTCAGGAGGAATATGTTACAAGTCTCCGTGGCAATAGTAGAGGAGGGGGTAATCATATTCCATTTGTGCCTTTGTCATCAGGAGGTTCTAATACTGTTGTTAATGTCAATAAGCAAGTTACTGGACAAGCTGTTGTCTAGAATTACAAAGGCAATAATTTTAAAAGCTCTATTCCTATTAAAAGAGTTAGTCCCTTAGAGATGAAAGAGAGGAGAGGAAAAATGGTTGTTCTACTTTTGTGATGAAAAGTGGAATCCCAATCACCATTGTAAGAAGGCTAAAATTTACCTTTTGGAGGGAACGAATCTGTGTGATAACAGTGAGTAGGAAGTAGAAGAATTGACTCAAGAAGTATTAGTAAGTGGAGATTGTGGGAATAAGAATGAGGAAACTCCTGAGATTTCTTTACATGCAATAGCTGGCGCTCTAAGTCCAAGGACTCTGAGGTTGAGTGGATTGGCACATGGCTGTTCTGTGGTGATATTAGTGGATACAGGAAGTACTCATAACTTCCTTGATCCTCTAATAGCCAAGAAGGTAGGCTTGAAGATTGGAAATGATCAGTTGATTGGAGTTCGTGTGGCTAATGGTGATAGAATGAGTAGTGAAGGAATGGTGGAAGGGCTGGATCTTAAGGTGCAAGGAAATCAGTTTGTAACAGATTTTTTCTTGTTGCCTTTGGGTGGTTGTGATGTTGTACTGGGTATGCAGTGGTTGAGGACTTTGGGTCCTGTATTGTGGGATTTTAATTCCCTTACTATGTGGGATCAACAACTGTGGTATCATCTGCATTGCCTATGTTAGATTCCCATGGAGGATTCAGAACTGAGCCTGAGTTAATTTTGCAGAGGAGGATGCGTGCATTGAATAACAAACCTTATATTGAATTGCTTGTTAAATGGAAGGGTGCACCAGAGGAGGATTCATCATGGGTCCCTGTGGAGCAATTGAGATGTTTGTACCCTGACCTTGTGGGCAAGGTCTTTTGAAGGAGAAGGGTATGTAAAGAGTGTTGAAGCAAAATGAAGAAAGGAGTTGGGAGTTGAAGTATCGTAAGAAGTTTTAATTGTACATGTGAGGAGCACGTGGTCATTAAGTGGAAATTACTGTGATGCCCTTATTGTAACAGAAATACCAGATTTAACAGAATTAGTTTAGCTTTATGTGTATAAAAAGCATACGGAAATAATGAAAGAGGCATTGAAGAGTTTTATGCAATTCTGCATTCTTGGAGGTACTGGTTCCTCGAAAACCAGAGTTCTATTCTTTCTTTCTATTGTTCTTGCATTGTATTCTTTCTTAATTCTCTTGTTTCACAATTCTGCTGCAATTCTATAATTGGGTTCATAACAAAACCAGCGGCGAAAATGGGAGAAATTTTCAAATTGGAAATGGCAGGTCAATGGAGTTTGAGAAGGTAACTACCAAAAAAAAGGAGAAGAGTATCTGGAAAAAGCTCGAAATGGATGAACGTATGTATCTAAAACTGTTGAGAGAGATTTACATAGCCAGCTAGGGATTCAAATATGATCTGACCGTTATCAGATGTTGAAAAGGAGAAAGGTCCACAGGAAGAGTTGGGTTCGGGTTTATTCGAAGCCCAAAATGATAATTTGAAGGGGGCACATGATGACGTCCGAATAGCCCAGCTCTTTAAAAGGAACAGTTCAACTGATCGAAAGAAATGACAACGACATTACTGAGGATGGCACGAGACAAAAGGCACAGGAGAAAAAGATCCATGCTCAAAAGATAAAAGAACTGGATATGGAGGAACCAAACTCAGAAGCCAAGCAAAAGAACTCAAAACAGAGGAATGTGGAGAGGTATGATCTAGAAAACAAAACTAATAAATTGGCAGTGGCTAGCTCCCAGCCCCACCGAGAACAATGAAAATAATAAGTTAGAATTCCCGTGGGCTTGGGAACCATGAGGAATTTGAGTCCTTGATTTAGTTAAGAAGGGAGTTTCCGAAATTTTGTTCTTGCAAGAGATAAAGTTGATGGCAAGAAGGATGGAGAGATTAAAATTTCGGTTGGGATTTGATTGTTGTCTAGCAATTGATAGTGAAGGATGTAGTGGGGGCTTAACTCTTATGTGGAAAAATGATGTGCTTTTAACTGTTAAAAGTTTTTCTAAGCACTACATCGATACACGGGTAAGAGAAATAGAGTGGCAGCTTACAGGTATTTATGGGCATCCTGAAACAGCAAAAAAAAATTGAAATGTGCAGATTACTCGAGTCAGTGAAGCATCTCAAAGAAGCAAGAAGACTAAAGGATGGATAAGGGTTTTGGAGGGAGGGAGAGGGAAGAGATAGGCTCATATTTTGTAGTATTTTTAAGACTTGTACACTGCCTCTTCCCAGAAAGATTACATGAAATTTCTGAATAAACTTAATGGAAGGATTACTGGAGATAATGAATAGAGAACTCATAAAAGATTTTACTTAGGAAGAGGTTTTTGAAGCCTTACAATAGATGAACCCACACAAAGCTCCTGAACCTGATGGAATGGCACCTATTTTCTTCCAAAAATATTGACACATTGTGGGCAAATCTGTCACTTCTGCTATCTTGCAAGCTCTTAATGGTGGTACATTCCCTAACTCACTCAATCACAGTTTTATTACACTGATTCCATAAACAAAAAAGTTGAGAGAGTGACTGAGTATACGCCTATTAGTCGTTGTAATGTTATTTATAACTTGATATCTAAGGCATTGATTAACAGGCTTAAGTTGGGATTGCCTGCTATTATATCTAGATCTCAAATTGCCTTTGTTCCAGGAAGATTAATTACTAATAACATATTGGTTGCTTGTCTCTCCATTTAATTTGCCTCACAAGTGTAAAAGGTGTCTAGTTGTTTTCAAGGGAGATTCCCAAGGTCGATTTCACAGGGACTATGGTGATCAAAGAAAATGGTTCCAACGCAAAACAATATGAGGAACCCCTTTTCTATTTTCCAGGAAAAAAAAAAAAGAGAGTAGAAAATTAGCTGTGAAACTATAGGACATAATGGTCTAATCTAATTCTAAAAGAAGAACTTCAGAAGAATGTGTATGTATGCAGAGTAATGATTCATCTAAACACGAAATTACTTTACCTATTTCAGATTACTCACTCAGATTTCTTAGAATGTTTAGACTTCAAAACAACAACTATGTATGCAAAGAAATCTGTATGCAAATTTTTATGTCTAAGAAACAAATGATCGAACACCTAACCTGCGAATTTCTTTTTCATGGATTGGTTTCAAAATGGTTCCCAATTCCCCCAATTGCTTCAAACACAATTTCAGTCAAGAAAAAGATGCTCGGATGATTTGTAAATATATCTTGCAGTTCCCAAATGATACTAAAACCTTTGTTGAATTAATAAACAATCTAATTGAAATAGATCTCATCAAAATAGGTTTTATGTACAATCCAAGCATCCACTACGCCTTTTGTCAACAATGAATCAGAGATCAACAAGAAAAACCTAATTTAAACTCATGTAAATATTGTTTGCCAATCCATAGATACATAAATTCATACCAAACAAAAATTGAACCCACCGAAACACAGCCCAATCAAAATATTTCTGAGCCTAGGTTTGGAAAATTACTCGAGCATAATGTAGTGAAAAGGCATTTTCTATTGAAGCATAGAAACCGAAATCTAAAACTAAAATGGATGGACACCGAAAATCAAAACTCTGTTTCCCCAATTTATGGCCCAAAATTGATCTGCCCTTGCCTTCCTCTCCTCTCCTCATTTTACGCTTGTTCCTCGCATCCCATGTTGCGCGTGTAACCAACCTCACTGCCTGGACCACCGAATATTTCATTCCTTCCCTTGCAGTTGTTGATTGTCTGTTGCTTCCTCACTCCACTCATAGTCTACCTATGATGGTGTAAGGGTATGAGGCAAAAGGAAGGAAATGGGTTAGACTTTAGAGTAGAATCCTCTAGAGTTCTGATTCTATCACACGGGTATATGAGTTATAATACATCCATTCACTTAAAATAAATGTAAAGTCCCAATTTTTGCTAGACCATAATTTCAGTAGCCTTTTCTTCACATTAATGTGTAAATAAGCATGTAGCAGGTATTTTATTTATTATTTGCTCAATTAGCTTTATTTTTACATTATGATCTCCTTATCATTGCTTATGAGATGGTACATTATTTGAGGCACAAAAGAGCTGGAAAAAAGGATATATGTCCTTAAAGTTGGATATGAGTAAAGGTTATGACAGAATAGAGTCGGTTACTTGGAAGAAATCATGCTTAAAATGGGATTTGAAATAAAATGGGGAGAGCTTGTAATGTTGTGTGTCAAGTTTGTATCTTTTTCTGTTTTGATAAATGGAGAACCTATGGGGCCTATCTTTCCTTTCAGGGGATTCGTACAGGGAGACCCCTTGTCTCCATACTTGTTTCTATTATGCACTGAAGGCCTAATCACTACGCTACAACAAGCTGAGATGGAGAAGGAGATTAGTGGTATTAAAATTTGTAGAGAGGCCCCAAAGCTGAATCATTTACTTTTTATAGATGATAATGTTTTATTCTGCAAAGCAAACCTACAAGAGAATGAAGCTATGCAAAGGTTACTGGAAAAATATGAGATGGTCTTAGGTCAAAAGGTGAATAGAGAAAAAACAACAATGGTATTAAGCATAAATGTTCCCAAGAGAAGCAGAATGAGATTCTATCTTTTTGGGGTGTTTATGTAACGCCCCGATCCCACAGGGGTCGGATAGTTACTTCCTATCACTAACACTCACATTTCAACAATATAATTATAGACTCCAAATTTCTAATATCATAAAGAAATTTCAATTCAAACTAATCTCCTCAATATAACCAATTTTCCAAAATGCCAAGTCTTCATAACACAATAAAATTTCTTAATAAGAATCGTCAATACTCATTGAGAACTTTCTATACTTAATCCACTACTCTTAAATCATCTCATCTAAAGCTTCAAAATCTTGATCCCCAGTTGAAATATCCAAAACCATCTGAAAAGTATTGTAGAGATAAGGGGTGAGTTATCAACAACTCAGTAAGCATAAGTCATATACTAGCATGTAAACATGAGCATTTATAAAATTTGGTATGTAAAACAAAACATTTGCGTTCAGAATGCAGAAACAACAAATTTACTTTCAGAATGCATAAACAAAACTTTGTACAAAATATCAGAGCAAAATTTTCAGAAAAACAAACTTGTTACCAAAAAGAAAATCCTTTGGCATATCCAAACTGAAACATTATATTCATATCATCTCACAGCATCACATCGGGACAAATACCATGTTTAACCCCCGTGGTAAGGTTATAAACCACCATTATACCCGTGGATGGGCCTTAACAGAAAACAAAACAAATATCATCGGAATCAGATCACAATCATATATAGAATCAGAACTTCATGCCAAGGTTTTCAGATGACACATCATATCAAAACAAAATACTGAATAGCTTCAAATCATTTCACATGTTCGAAATAAACAGAATCCAAAACATCTTCATTTATTCAAAGCAAAAACTTTTAGATTTTTATAATCGCTCTTTTTGCATAGTTCAGAAACAGAAAGCACAAAATTATCTCATGTCTACAACAGTCATGACAGAAAATACTTTCTCTTATATAGAATTTATGCATATGCAGAATAAACATCTGAGGTCGTTTTCAGATTTCTCTTAAAAAAACAAACTTGCTTATTTTCAAAGTCAACATTATTTCATTTCTTTTATGCAAAACTAGTGTATGAACCCCGCTTACTTGGACTTTTTAGCTTTTCAGAAAATCTTCACAATAGTTCCAAACGAATATCAATTGTCACCTATAGAAAATTCATGTAACTTGAATAAATCTCCAATTTGAACAGTTACTTCGTAATTACACCTGAAATACCTATTTTAATACCTCAAGACCTAAAATTCTCATAACCACAAAAATACCATCACTTCTCAAATTCCTCAATACCCGCTTAATATCTTTCACTAAGATATTAAATTCTTACTTATTAATTATTGAAATCAAACTATAAAATTTAATACTAGATAATATAATATAATAAAGTAATATACTTTTTAAAAAAAAAAAAAAACCCAACGTATAACTAGTGGTATTTTGGGAAATATCCAAATAATGCATGGGTTCAAAATAAAATACAAATTTTGCACTTGCTAATCACTTCAAAACTTCATATTTTAGAAAAAAAAAGTATTACAAATAATATAATTCAAAACTTTATCTATTTTCTTTATAAGCTATATAATTTAAAAAAAAAACGATACTAACACAGACTTTGGGTTAATTTAGAACCCATCTAAAGGGACGGTGTTTTAGGAAAATACGTATAAGATGCATGGGCTTATTGGGAAAAACTATGAAAACGAAAGGAAAACCGAGTTGTGAAATGCTCTAGACCAAAACAATATGCTACTGAGGATTCCAATACTCATCGAGAGAGGAGCCGTGGCGCGAAGAGTAGGGAGGTGGGCTGTGGTAGAAGGTGGTCACGTGACGACACTGCACTAAGATTAGAGAGAAAGCCATGAGAGAAAGAGGTAACAGAGAGGAGGCCATGGGGTAAAAGCAATGAGATGCCGTGGTCTCGCCTAGAGAAAAAGCAACTAGATGATGGGAGGTGGTCGGCGGTATCTTCTCTTGAAGTGGAGGCGACGTGGATGGTTAGACGTCGGTCGTGCAGTGGGCTGAGAGCACACAATAGTGCTTTGTTTTTAAGCATGCAAAACAGAGGCTGCGGCTGTGGCTGTTGAGGCGGTCTTCATGCATGGAGGCTGAGGGAAAAACAGGTTGATGATGGTGACTGTGGTGTACGGTGGAGGAGCTGGAGCTCTAGTGAGGGTCAAGTGGAGGTGGCGCATGGCGAGGTGGAGCTGCGATCCGTGGAGATGCAGTGCATGCACGGGTTTATCGATTTTGTATGGGGAGGCGGCTTGAGTTCTGGATGGTGTAGCGACACTCTAGTCTAGGTTAGAGATCACTTCCGTCTTCCACATACGAGTTCTATCTATATATGGGGACGGTTGCAGTGAAAAAAAGAAGAAGAAAGGAAACGTGCGTGAGATTGGTGTTGCCTGAACGTGGAGGCGTGGGGAAGTTAATCGTGTGGCAGCCCTAGCTTGGGGAAGGAGACGACAACCCTATTCTGGGCACGAAGGATGTGTATTTATAAGTGATTGAAATACCAAAAATAAAACCCTAGAGAGACGAGAGAGACGTGTGCACGGATGAAAGGCTGTGTCGTGTGTGTGCATGGAGTGGACGAGAGGAAGACTTACGGGTGAAAAAGAAATATAAACGGAAATGAAAAATAAAATAAACATGCGGAAAAAAAAATTAACGTGTGAAGAAAATCAAATAAAAATAAAATGAACTAAAATAAATAAATAAACTAAAACGAAATAAATAACAAGGGAAAAAAATTGTGCTTGATTGGATCCGGGTGTTACAGTTTAAGAATTCAACAATATTACAAGTACTTAATTAGGCTTACCACCTATGGTTGGAAGATCAAAGTATAAAGCATTTTTAGATCTTAAGCATAAGGTTTGTGAAAAACTCCAAAGTTGGAAGGAGAAGTTACTATTACAAGGAGGAAGGAATATTCTCATTGAGGTTGTAGCTCTATCAATCCTAACATACTCCATGAGTTGCTTTAAGCTGCTAGGTAATCTGCATAATGAATTGGAGTAGATGATGGCGAAGTTTTGGTGGGTCCGAAAAAAGATAAAAATAAGATTTATTTGGTGAACTGGAAAAATATGTGCACACCTAAACAAGTTGGTGGGATGAGTTTTAAGGATCTCATGATTTTTAATGAAGCCCTGCTTGCAAAGCATGGATGGAGACTAATGCAAGATGAAAATTCTTTACTCCACATAACTTTTAAAGTAAGATATTTTCCTCAGGTGAGATTCCTTGAATCCAAAATGGGAGACAATCCATCCTATGTTTGGAAGGGTATATGGGAAGTTAAAGAGAATTTGGCTCAAGGACGTAGATGGAGGTTGGGGAATCCTTGATTAACTCAAATCTGGAATGTTGTACGTGGGAACCTCCACCTCAGAGTGCCATGAAGTTGAATGTAGATGGGGCTATGTTTCATGACCAACAATGCATG
The DNA here is from genome assembly GCA_022457165.1 of Juglans mandshurica. Lineage (NCBI taxonomy): Eukaryota > Viridiplantae > Streptophyta > Magnoliopsida > Fagales > Juglandaceae > Juglans > Juglans mandshurica. The sequence continues at coordinate 19,325,170 of CM039627.1, read as the reverse complement.
TGCAGGTGTGGGACTTATCCTTCGCAACAATCATGGGAATGTTATAATGGCAGCAAGCAAGAAAGAACACACTGTGAATGAGCCCTCATATATTGAACTTATAGCTTTGCTAAGAGGTTTGCAGTTGTGTATTCCTTTGGGTTTGCAAGAACTTATTGTAGAAAGTGATTTTCTTCTCATGGTCGAAGGTATCCAAGGGTCGAGTGAATCAAGATCACTGCTCGGCAATCTTATAATGGATATTCAGGAGATGATGCAGAGGTTTTCAAGATGCAAAATTCAACATGTAGGCAGAATGGGCAACAATACAGCTCATAAACTTGCTAGATATATGCTTGGAATGTAGATTATATTAATGTTTGGTGGGCAACTACTGCTGTCTTGTCTCCATAGCATGATACATAAGACTAACCATTTGTAATTGATTTGATCGATGAAGTTATTTTGACATTAAAAAAAAAATATGTAAGTTTGAAATAGATTTTTTGTGTACATAGAAGTAATGTTCAATTTAGCCTGAAGATTTGAAAGAATCACAATGCAATGTCCAAGCATCTATGTATCTGTAGGACTTGATGATCCATTCGTTAAGCCTTGATTGTGGGGATTATTCCTTTCCTTTCACAAGAGCACACCAAAACAGGATTAGGCTAAAGAGGCCCAACAAAAAAGCTTAGTAGTAATGGATTACGGAAAGACACTACCTTGTATTCGAAGCTTTCGGCCCAACTTTTAGGGTAGAGGCTTCAGAAGATTTCCCGCTCAGCCAATATCGCTAGATTTGGCTAAATGGGCCTTATCTTATACTATTTCTGATCCATATTTTACCCATTAATTTAATAGAAAATAATTTGCATAAGTTTAAAATGTATACAAGTCTTTTAAAAAATAAGATCCCACATAAAAACAAAAAATTACTTTCTATGGTGATTCACTTTTTTCAGAAGATTTATATGGACTTGTATAACTGAACTTGTATATTTTTTATAAGACCCCACTTTCATTAATTTTATAGTGCTGATTCACTTGTCATCGAACCATGTATACCTTTTTATTATACTTTAACGATAAGTCATATTGCGAAGACGTAAAAAAAAGGATCAAGTGTCCAAAAAAGTCTAAAAAATAAGAAATATCATTTTTCTCTACCCACTCTACAATGTTGCTCAACAAATTGAGATTATCTGACTTGCTAGTGTGCCGCCTCATCCTTTTCATCCAAGTATTTGGAAAGCTCCTAAAGAACCCAAAGAGCCTTGCTCATTTATACTCATCACATATTCGATAAAAAGATTTTTTTTAAAGAGGATGGTACCCCAATTATATTGATTAACTTTTACCTATGGCTGAGGAATATCTTATACAAAGATAAGCAAGGGGGTTAATGAAATCCCAAAACCAAACTCCTATAAAAGAACTATAAATTAAAGACGCAACGTGTGAGTTCCTTCACGATCCAAAGAAAATATATTAATCATGTGTTTAGGTAATTCATAGAGGGAGGAAAAACTTACTGTGTTGCCCATTGCTTCCTTTGAAGCAATGTTATCTGCTAAGGCATTGCTTTCTCTGTATACATGGAATATATCAAAGTGGAAAACCCATTTGAAACAAAGAATGTCATCCCAAATATAGGAATAGGACAAAGAGGGCTGGAAATTATTCTTGAACCAATTAACAATAAGAAGATAGTCTGACTCCATGATAAGATCAATAATACTCAGTTCATAAAAAATAAATATTTGGTTCGTAAATACATCTTATAAAAATAAACTTACAAAGTGATGTAGTTTGTTATAGGTAGGCTTGTAATCGACAAACCTAAGTCAGTTTTGGGCCCGACCCGCATACTATGAACGCGCCAAATCAACCCGAGCCGACCTGACAAAGTTGGGTTGGGTCGGGATCCGAATCCTTTTTTTTTTTCCCTTTCTTTTGCTTCTACTGAAAATAATTCGTAAAAGACAATCCAAACATATATGAATATCATACGATGAGCCACTTTTACTAGTATAGTATAAAAGACAAAGATCCTTCAAATTTGTAAGAGACGGCACAAAACTACTAGAATTCCACCCTACATAGTATAACATCCCCTTCACCCAACAAAGCATATCATCTTTGGAATACTATACGTAATTGGGTCTCGGTTTAGAACTACTCAGCACTACATGGTCAAAGAAATTTTGAGCATATCCAATAACAACCTAGCTACCACACCAAACGATAAATGGATAGAAGAACAAACTCAAATTATCTTTAAGAACAGCTCAAAGGAAACTTTTATTTAGAATTTTTGAGCTTATATATAAGGAATAGATTCAAAAAAATTTATATTCCTTTTTCTCCTTTGCCGTAGTTTGTTCCTACAAAACTCAATGAAATAAACGAAAGTAAGAAACACTAAACTGCAAAGAATATGCAGAAAAACTATGGGGCTAGTAGCATATAAAGCAAAACAATTGAGCATTATTCATAGTACAAAGGAGTCGTGGACGAGCCGGCCCTAGCTTTGGAGAGACAGACTCCTTCTTTTTAGAAACCACCACCAAATCAAAACATGCGCAGTGGGGGAGGAGTTTTGGCTCCTCCCTCCCACCTCCATCTCCTCTCTAGTTTTTTCTTTCATTTTCCTTTTTTAGTTATTTTTCAGGGCTAAGTATGGCGGAAGGCCAATCTGCTGCTCTCCAGCGTCCGGCGACCACCACGTGCCCTACCATAGGTTTTCCAAGGCGCCGATCTTTCAGACAGGCGAACAGTTTCACCGAACGGCGCTGCGCATGAGCCACACACGCAGTCCAAAGTGGGCGTGTGAAATCCAAGTGCCATTGCGAAGGGTGCTCTTCTGCCACCAAGCGCGACTTTTCTGGGTCCAGGGCCACCAGTTACTTCAGACCTGACTAACCGCCATACTCCCATGGTGGTGTGTGGCTCTCACGCGCTATCACAGTCACTTTGTTTGTCTTTTCCTCCAACGTTGAAAATGCGGTTCTATGTCTTTCCAAGATGTAATTCGTTTTTTCCCATGTATCTTTAATTTTTGTTATGTCTTTTGTTTTAGAAAAATAAAAACAAAAATAACAGTCTCTTGGACTTTTGTCCATAGAGTGTCTCTTGGACTTTTTGTTCATAGAGTGTGTCATCTACTCCGTCTTAGACAGAGTATGAGGTTTGTAAACTCTGTCTTGGACAGTGTTGTGCTATCTCTCAGACGGTGGTTTGTAGAGGTTTGCAGAATGGACTAGACCATGTCAGTCACAGTTGTGTACTGGGAAGCTATTAATGTTGTAGTTAGCTTGTTATGTATGTTTCAGATCAAAATTGTAATGTCCGCTACTAATGAATGCAGTATGTTTTCTCAAAAAAAAATAAAGCAAAACAATTGTGATATTTCTGAACACATGCAGTGTCACTAATTGTTCAAAGAGCCACTTATTTCTAAGGGGTCCTTGCCAATTCGGAGGTTTTGACCACAATGCTAAGCTTTTGGCTAGATCATTTCTTTAATGGAATGAAAAGCTAATAATAATTTTGTTTGAAAAGTCATTCATTTCATAAACTTCATAGAAAAAACGAATTATCATTTGACTTGAAAGCGGGTTTAGTTTCTTTAAGAAATGGGTGAAATGGAAATCATAACAACACACAAACCATAAACTTCAAAACCTCAAAGCGTTGAGTCATTCCTCATCAACATAAGTAAATCATGATTTTGGGTCAAACTCTAACGACCCATATGTTTGGATTTATTGTTGATCTCAACTCATCTCATCTCATATGGTCTAATCATTACAATTCAACTTTTTCAAATCTCAAAATAATAATAATGTTAAAAAGAATATTCTAACAATATTTTATTCAAGTTTTAACTTCCATCTCAACTCACTATCCAAACCTCACCAAAAAAAGAATACGTGATCATTATTAATTGATAAAAAAAATAAACATTATGAAACGTTTTGTAAATATGTAAATAAGAAATACGTCCATTACCCGATTTCACCTCAAAACTTTCAACATTATCCAAGGAGGCACAAAGATCAATAGGTATTGGATCTCTCAACCAATTTTGTACAGAAACAAGTGTCTCAACTATTCTTTGAGATAATAAACTACAAAATGGGTCAAGTACACGATCTCCTATACTAAAGGTTGGCTCAGAAAGAACTAGTCGAAGTAGGAATACGATCTCCTATACAGAAGGTTAGCTCAGAAGAACTAGGGGAAATAGGTATACAATCTCCTATATTGAAGGTTGGCTCTAAAGAACTAGTGAAAATAGAAATGGCCATCACATCCCAAGAACCTCTCTTCAAAATTGGATACTTTACTTACTAATTCAAAATATCAAGATTTGGAGCTCTTGCCTCACAACCATATACCAAGTATTGATCGGTCTCTCATTTGTTCATCAAATTATGTTCAATAATTTCTTGCTCATACTCAACCCAAAAGCTCTGCTTAAATTCATAATCAATCATACTAGGATCAACTAAGAAAGTAGGCGCCAAATAAGGAACAAATCCACTTGAACTCTCATACATAATACTATAATCATCGTACATGTTAATCATCAACTATTTCACTTTTGCAATCATTTCTTCTACGAAATTACCACCATATATTTTTTGAATAAAAAATGTAAAAAACTAAATTTGCATCTTGAATCAAGAACAACAACAATGAATATCATCAATGTGAGGACTGTGAGGAAGCAATGGAAGAGCCCACTTCTTACAGGCAAGGTGCTATAGAAGATTAGGCAGCAAGGCAAGCAAAGTGCAACCAGTCCAATGGAAGGGCAAGCAACACTATGTAGAAAGCCTGACAGACACAATTTAGCACCAGGCAACCAAGGATGGTTTATCCGACACCAGGTGAAGAAGAGGCGATTGGGCTGACAGCGTGCGGCCAGACAAAGAGTAAGCCGAGCAGCATGTTGTTGAAAGCTTGGCTAACACATCATAGCGCTAAGTGATAAATGAATTTTCACCCTATGCTAAGCAGGCAACATTGCGCTTACAGTATGAGGGTGAGAATGAAGAGCTTAAGCGGATGGTAGTTCTAGAAAAGGATGGCTCGTGGTACAAGGGCGAGCAACGGTCAAGGACAAGAGCAATACGAACTTACGAGCACTCCAAAACAACATGGAGATGCTCAGGAGCCGACAAGTGTCGTACTCAGAGGCCCATACTCCATCTGAGATGTCACATCTGGAGTAAGCCTGTGGAGAAAAAGATTACGGACCTGCGGGCCATATTATTTGATCTTAGAGGTCTGATCCAGCACCACATGAGAGGCCCTTATTAGGGGAAGGACTGTGTGATTGGACCCAAGGCAAGCTGCAAGAACGTGAGTGCCTTGTCCCATTAGTCACTTGGCCTCTACAATGCTTCAAGTCCAGAGGGCGATTTGATGGCCGAGATCAATTGTCTCCTATTCAAGTATACCATATCTTAGAAGAATGTCAGAATGACACCTAAAAGGTATTAAACAAGGGACAAAATCTCAATTCTGAGATCGTAAAATGTTTGATGTCTTTGGAGTTGGAGTCTTCAAAGAGAGCTTGGAGTTCAAGTCTTCAAAGAGAGCATGAGGCTTCAAAGGGAGCTACAAGAGGAGCAGTGCCAGTGACACTATAGTATTCTAAATATTGTTCAAGTAGGTTAACTTCTAGGACCGTACTGGGAATGAGGGATAAATATTTGTGAGTATGTTGTAAGCTTAGGCTTTGCATATTCATTAACTCTACCTGTTTTCTACATGAAAAATAATATATATCTTCTTCATTTTGTTTATGGATTATCTTTACACTATGATTTTGAGAAGATGAGTTTAAATGGTGGGCATTGGGGGTGATTGTGGTTTCTGTGTGCGTGAGTCTTACCGTGTGTCAATCATCATGGACAGGTTGAGGAGTCCCCACACCATTCCTACCGCATGTTGCCGCAAGTTTCATACAGGTAGAGAGAGTCCTCGTGATGATGGGGTGGAACATTTTCATTTTGGCCTCACTTGATAAACAACTTGAGAGATTCCTGGGTTGATCATGCATCATGTCTTCGAGTCGGCTGAATAGGCAAAAAGAGATTATCCAGGATGATCATATGTGTTTTCTTCAGGTGTGTTGACCAGGTTGAGTGAATACCCTTCTCGGATGATTTAAAATTGGTTAATAGCTTGCACGTTGATCGCATAGAGTGATTCCCCCACGTCAAACGGTGGAGCAATTCCTTTCTCGTCATTCCCTGTTTCAGATCGCAGCCCTCGCCGAATTCTTGCTAAACAACGGTAAGCAACTTTCTGTTAAGCTCTTTGTTCATTCCCTCTCTCTCTCTCTCTGTTTTCTTTCTCACGAAGTTCATTGTGGCAGTTTGTCAACGTCACTGTCCAAGACCTTGTCGGTGTCAGTGCCGTAGACGTCCCACCTCCATTCCATTTTTGGTGATTTTTTATGCCGGTAAGTTCCTTCCTACCATCTCTCTCCCTTATCCATCAATTTGTATCTCATTATCTCTCTATCACAATAGTTGATTTTTCATATCTCTCCTACACCTGCGATTCTATTTGGTGGTGCGATTTTCATTGTGGTGGTTCCTGAACATTGGTGAGAGTTTCTCACTTTTGGTTAATTGTTCTTTCTCTCACATCCTCCCTTCATCTCTAAATTTTAGGCCGCAGTCACCAGCAGTCATTGCAGTCTACAGACATCCCTCAATGCCAAGGAAACTCCTTTTCGCTTTTGATTTTAGTTTATTCCATTGCATGATATCCCTAAGAAAAATTATAAACTCAAATACTAGTGTTATTGTTGGATCGTAGGGTAGTAGTTACGTCCCGGGATAGTGTCGCTTCAATCTCTCATTCCACCGGCTACCACATGACATTAGCTATGATACCCTAGTGTATTAGGCTCGTTTGCTCCATTACGTATGCTATATGAATAATTTATGTCTTACGGAAATTTTTAATGAACTAGTAATATAAATAATTTTTGATTCCTCAAAATTGTTAATGGACTATTTTGTATGGTAGAACCTATTGGTTGTGCACTTTCTTGCTGAGTCATTGTTTTGGGAGGCTCTTGGTTGTGTGAGGTGGATAGAGGAATGCATAAGGAGTCTATTTTGGTTGATGTTGGCTGCATGAGTTTAGTTATATGGTTGTTTGGGTTCAGTTATGTGTTTGTGTGGGTTGAGTTATGTGGCTATCTAGGTGGAGTTATGTGGCCGTCCGGGGTTGCTTTATGGTTGTTTGGGGTTCATTGGTTGCTGAGTACCTGGTTGATGCGCCAATTTAACATATCGGGGCAAATGTAGATTGGTTCCTGGTTTATAAAGCGAAGGCTATGTGTTTCTGGACGTGTAGATTCTTTGGTTGATGTACGTATTGTGAATGGTGAAGCAAATCTAAGGAGAATGGGCTAAACAGTCGTGTATTGCTTATTGGAGGTTGTGTTATGTAATTAAAGATTGAGATATTATGATGGAATTGTACATGTTGAAATTGTAATCCAGGTTATGGGATTTCGTTAGTAAAGCTAGACTTATGCTTGTTTTGTGTTAGTTGGTAAAGTTAGTACTTTTGGTGTTTGTTTGGTTATTAACACTTTAGTCAATATTTTCTGATTTAGGTTGTGAGACTATTAGAGGTCATACTAAAAACTTAGATAATACGTTGCAAGAGTCAAGTAAACGGTACTCATATGCTAAACTTTGCATAAAAAAGAAGGGACTAAGGTTGATTTTATGAAAAACGTGCATGCTTTCGTTATGGAACATTGGAAACAACCTTGGTCATTTTATTCTGCATTATTCATTGTATTTGAATTAGAAAACATAAAGATATTTTTTTCATCACTAGTGCAGACATGAAGAAATGCTTGGCATTTTGTTTCTCACCTGCACAAAAAGAGCAAATATGAAAGCTGAAGTTTTGTATATGATTATGTGATCTGTATCTTTTCAGCACTCTGATTCTTATATGAATTGTTCCATCTGAAAAGCCTCTAGCATGACATTGTGATTCTATTTCTGATTCTATTTCTATTTCTAATCTGACAACTCTAATTATGATTTTGTTGTTGTGTCGGTACCAACAATTATGTTTCTAAGTGCTCTGCGTGGTCTTTCCTGTGTGCACACTCGGGGCTCCAATAATGATAAGAGAAAGATTCACTTCTGTTTCTGCCTAGTTTGGCCATCGGAGATAGCACAACCCTACCACGAGGGTTAACGTAGCTTCTGTTCCGATATGATTCCTTTTTTTCTGATATGATGTTGTTCAGTTATGCTATGCGAAAGGACTTTTGTATATGAATACTTTTGAAATTGTCACTCTAATATTTTGATAAGATAATTTGTTCTACATTATGTAACCGACTCATGTTTACACACTAGTATATGATCACTGCTTACTGTGATATTGATAGCTCAACTAATTATCTTCCCTATATTTTCAGATGAGTTTGATGATTTGGCAGGGAGTCAAGGATAGGAAGCACGTGCAGGATTAATTTAGCTTAGTGGATTGAGTACCAAATGGTACTATGATTATTGGACAGTCTTAACCAGTAGATTTTTCATGTTCTGTTAATTGGGTAGTTTGAGAGAGATTATTATTGAGACTTTGTGGAGTTGTTGATTTATTTTGTTAGATTATTTCATTGATGACCTTGTAGAGGGACATATATATGTTTGGTTGAAATAGATGAATTTATGTGTATGGAGTCTTTGGAAGTTATATTTGTATTGTGAGAGATGATTTTCTAGGTGACAGGTAGTAACACTCAGACCCTCCAAGTACAGGGCGTTACAATTTGTTTCGGAGCCAAGTGTGAGATTCTACAAACTATATGAGGTTTTGAATTTATGAGGACTTTAGGAAATAATTTTCAAATTTGATGTTTAGAATTCTGCAGACTTCAAGAAATAATTCTATTGATATTTAAGGTCCTGTGAAATATGAGGTTTTAGATTTTGGTAGATTTTAAGAATTGATTTCATGACATTTGAGGTTTTAGATAAGAATTAATGTTTAGATTTTAGAGTTGTACATAAGCTTGAATGAATACTGGGTTTCAGATTTTGTAGACTCTAATACATGAACTGATCAAATATGAGGTTTAGATTCTGAAAAAGTATGTAAGTTTGCCTCGCTGTCAAGTTTAAGGTTACCGGTTGTAGGAAAGGGTTTTGGATACGATTGGAGATTTCTTATTCAGTGAATTTTAGTATATAGGCTTTGATCTAACGATGCGATTTATATTTTAGCAAACTATTGGACATGACTTTAGTGAGATTAAGGTTTTGGAGTTACTTACTTTAAGTTGGTTTATGATATGGGTTACAACGAGTAAAATAAGGAATTCTGATTTGTTATATATATTGTTTTGTAGTTACATTTACATCTAAATTTTTATGAGTACTCCATTTGAAACGTCTAACCAACTATAAATTTTCCAGGATGACATCTCATTGCTGTGTTTGAAATCTTGTAGACTTGAACTCAACTAATGATGAGGGTGGTTGTACCGTTGATTTGTTTAATCAAATGCACCCTCCCACTTTTGATGGACGAGGCGACCCAACCTTGGCAGAGGATTGGATCCAAGACACAAGAAAAAAAAATAATTCGCGTCCTGAATTGCACTGACGAGCATAAAGTACTATACTCCGCCTTTAAGCTAATAGGGAAAGCTAACAGATGGTGGCTTTTAGAGAGAACCATCAGGGAAGCTGATGGGAGGGGAGTTGTTAACTAGCCCCACTTCAAACAGATTTTCTTTGACCGCTCCTTCCCAAGATCGGTCAGAGATACTAGGGCCAAGGAGTTTGCCAACTTAGTGCAGGGGACTATGATGGTGCACCTGTATGTGGACAGATTTGTAGAGCTGTCGCGCTTCACCTCATTTTTTATCCCCAATGAGGAGAAAAAGACCCAAAAGTTTGAGGAGGGGCTGAACCACATGATATATGAACGAGTTATTGCTCTTCAGATTCAGGATTTCTAGAAGTTAGTGGATAAAGCCACTATACTTGAGCAGAGCCTCAAAAGAGGAAGAGAACTATGCCATAGGGGTCTTATTTTGGCATGGATCAAGGCCCGTGGAAAAAATGAATGAAGGCAATAGCTACGGCCAGTGACAGGGCCAGAGCAACCAAAAACATTATTAGTGCAAGACGTGCAACCGAGTACATCCTGGCGAGTGTAGAAAAGAGGTTGGACTATGTTTCCGATGCGGAAGGTCAGGCCACTATTTGCGCTCGCGCTTCATGCGGTCAAGCCAACGTCCTGCCTATTCTGCCAAGACTGGCCTCGATCTCACGTTCCACGCAGTCGAGCCCATCTCCCAACTAATCCCGTGCTCAGAAATCTTTGCTGCTTAACGCGAGAGAAACAGATGACCAGGGCCAGCTCCTGAAATTTATTGTTGTACGGGTGGGGGCGGATCAGTTCGATTGCATATTTTATCTTTGAAGATTCTCAAGGTCTTCTTTCAAACAAATTGCCCTTAAGAATCGTGGGCAACTATAAGGGGGTAAAATACACCAAGTCCAAAATGGTTCTCAAGACCCAACCTATCAAAGGGTCATCACTAGAAGACAAGATAAGAGAAAGGGAGATGGGACAAGAAGGGACATGGGGGTGAGGGTGTCAGGAGGCAGGGAGGTGTCAAGAGAAAGTAGGAAAGGGATAGACGGTCAAACACGCAAAGCAGACATCCCTCACCACTACTAAGGCACACGCATGAAGAGGGTCAGATAAAAGAGACAGGTGCTTACGATTTCAGGGACTCTTTTTATTTTGAACGCTTGGAGGGACTTTTTGGCCAGGCTCTTCTTCGACTTCTTCTTCAACATCTAGACAAAGAGCTCTAGAGAGAACCTCTTATCCAACAAGTAGATTTTCAGCTCCCATTGTACAGTGAGAAATGAGAGGCTATGAGAGATTGTAAACAAGCTTATTATAGTGGAATCTCTCCTCTCCAAACCCCCATGACGTAGGCCTAGTGCCGAACTACGTAAATTTGTGTGCCTATATCTCCTTATTTTCTCTGCATTTAAATATTGTTCACTACCATGAACGTATGCATGGACATCGTACAGCCGTACAGGATCAGTGTCGAGGGCTCCATACCTCACCAATCGAGACCCAGCCTACCTCAGTGCGTCCAAGAATGAATCTTTCTTCCCTTCTAGGCTATGCCGTTTTTGGGCGTTAACAGCTTGTATATGCAAAATCGTGCCATTTGGATAGTGAGTTTAGATGGAATGTGTTGAGATAAAAGTTGAAAGTTAAATAAATATTTTTATAATATTATTTTTTTAATATTATTATTGTTTTAGGATTTGAAAAAGTTGAACTATTTATTATATTTTGTGTGAGAATTTGAAAAAACTGTAATGATGAGATGAGATGAGATGAAACACTTCTTGTATCCAATCGGGCCTAAGTTAATAATCTTCAATGAAAAAATCTTCTCTACCTTATGTTAAGAAACTATGGAACCGACTTTGTTAAGCTCCATTTCTTGCTTCTTTTTTAAAGGAAAATTTGGTCACGCACTCCTTGTACCATACACGATTTTAGATTGCCTCACTGCTTTCTTTTTTTTAGAAACAACACCTTGTAGTTTCAGTTATTTTGAAATAGGTCCCGTTGTCAACTTTTTCGTCCATCATTCACGGGAAACACGTAGCCTAATAAGAAATTGCCATGTGTCATCTATAATCCTTTAAAATAAATCAAAATTTTTAACTAAAATTAATTTTATTAATAAAAAAAATTTATTATTAAAAATTTGAAAATTAAAAAAAAAAACTATAGATGGTACATGGTAGTTTACACTACAACAAAAATTAGTTTTTGTGACGGTTTGGAAATTGTGACAGTCCTCAAACCGTCACAGAAAAGTATTTTCTATGACGATTTGTGGAAACCGTCACTGAAGGCAGCTGAGAAATTGCATTACGTTCGAACGTATACATATTCACGTTTGAACGTTCCTTGGACATTTGAATGTGGAGTCTATTTACGTGCGAACGTAAAAAAATTTTGGCACCAACATTCGAACGGTATTGATTCTCACGTATGAACATTAATTGATTTAATATTAAAGTTTGATATTTCAAATTAAAAAATATGAGAATTGAAATGCAGTGATTAAATATTAAAGTTGTATAATATTCATAAGCCTCACACACCATACTCCACAATTTCTTTTATTTTTTTTTTATTTTTTCTATTTTTTTTTTGTTTTGTTTTATTCTTCTTAAAACAATTGAATTATTCTACTCATCATCCATATACCATACATTTGATAAGAGAACAAAATTTAAAAAAATTACAAAAAGTGTGGTGTGTGGTGTATGAGGCTTATGAATTAAATTTTTCTTAATAAAGGTTGGGAATTGAAATTCAAAAACAGTAGATATATTAAAAAATAATATTGTTCATTACATATGATGAAAATAAGTACAAAATACTCAAAATGTGTTGATTACATGTTTATTAAAATTGTCACTCAATGAGTTGACCTTTGTGTTTAGGATATCTATCCGATGGAGAACATCGACATTATCACCTTTGTGTTTAGGATCTTTCAGTCGATGTGCGCAGTAATATCTGAGACCATCGCATCAACCCAAAGAGGCCACACATCTCCCATAGATGTACACATCGGCAGCTGATTAGTACTCCTAACACCGGTCTCAGACTGGATCGGAGGAACAAGATCTGGTACAGGGCCAGGCTAATGTCGAGCATGCCCCTTCTCCTATCCAATACTCTGATGGTGTGTGATAATGTCGATGGAGCTCATTTGGTCTGTCCTCAACTCCTCCACCATGGGTTGCACACCCCGAGCTATTAATAGCTTGATAACGAGGACTCCATATGGGAGGTTGTCCATGGAGACGATGCTCGCCTCGTAACGGATCATCTCAAAAATACGAAGTGACAAGTCAATGGGGCATCCACGTGCCACTTGTATAAGGAACTGTGCGCGTTTCAGGCTAAATGTGGCCTTATGTCCCATAGGATGCACATTTGTTGCAACAATAAGATGCAACATGCGGAAAAAAGGGATGAGTTGTAACTGGCTGAAGGAGTTCTTCCTATCGATCTGGTCTCGGTCAGTCGCAGTGAGGATGTAGAAATCCTCATCTCGATCGCCATCATTCTCATCAGTATCCTCAGCCTCCGACCAGTCAACTGGGCTAGCAGATGATGTAGAAGTGCCTACATCTATATCTACTCGGGATCCATCCATAGGCTGAGCATCTCCTGCAGTCGATATCTTAGCTATGCGGCCGATCCCCAGAAACTAGGCGATGACATCCGCCAAGACCTCAAACTGAACACCGCGTATTGTCACAATGTGAGAGGATGCATCCTTAGGCATGGAGCACATCTGCATATAAAACTCTCGAACCATTAAGGGGTATAAATTGTGCAGATACTTATCCAACCTCTCGTAACGAACACGTCTCGAACGCTCTTTTGCTCCCATATGAGTTCGTGAAAGTGGTTGATCATGACTTCTCGTTCAGACATCACTGTTCGAGCCCCGATTCGAGACGTGTCCTCTGTTGTTCCTTCCCTTTCCCTTTTCTTAGTAGTCAAAAGATGATATATCCTGAAAGAAAGAAAAGAAAATTGAGCAATATTAATATTATGAAGCATATTATGTATTCTAATCTAAATTATTTATGATACACGTTCAAACGTAAAATTTAACGTTCGGAGGATAAGCTTATATGTGTGAACGTTTTGGCTATTATGTTCGCAAGTAAGATTATCAAGTATAAACATTCGAACGTAATATAATAAATGTTCGAACGTGACGGCTCAAATACACATTGGAACATATAAAGCATATCACATTCGCACGTGAGGAAGCTATTGAACGTATTTAATAATACGTGCAAACGTATATTTGGTTTGTGGCAACTAAAAGGTTTTACACTCGCACGAATTACAAATAAAATTTGCACGTAATATTAATGTTCGCATGTATGTGCCGCTTAAGAATATGAACGGTCATACGTGCGAACGTTACAAACATACGTTCACATGTACAATTTAAATTCGCATGCATACTAAATACATTCGCACGTACTGTAGAACATTCGCACGTTATATGATTAAAGTGCGAACGTGTGTGCCATCTTCCTCATTTGGAAGGTATAACATTCAAACGTGATATCGTAACATTCGAATGTGATATCGTAACATTCAAACGTTACAATACATAAATGGGTGAGTCGACTCAGTCATTCCCATACACGTCAAACACATTGAAATTGGCCAAATACCACCGTAGAAATGAAGTATAAACTTCATGAAAACTTTATACGGTGGCCGTTTGGCCATTGGCAATCTGTGGTGGCCTGAAAATGAAGATGAAGACCTGGCCACCAATGGGTTTCAGGAACCATCGAAACCTCCATTAAACATCCAAAAAAAGGTACCCAAATGTTAAAGAGAGATGCCTACCTCTTTTGTGACGGTCGTGGCGGAGTTTGACGGCAGCGGCAACGGTACAAGCGGTGGTATGCAATGGAGGCTACGGATTGAGTGAGAGAAAAATGTGAGTTGTGCCGTTTCACGTTCGGACTTAATCTTTTATACACTTAACGTTCGAACATTTAATAGTTAACGTGTGAACGTCAATTGATGAGAGAGAAAGACATCTGGATGTTTCAATTATAATGTTTGAATGTTTAATTACTTAATTCTCGTTACATGCGAACGTTATGTTTGTACATTCGAACGTCTCTACAATAAATTTTTTATAATTCATATTAAATAATATATTATATATACACTATACTTATGCTCTACACACTAGTGTATATAATATATATATTAGTCTAGTGTTATTAATTAGTTTCGTAAAGTGTAATTAACAACTAATTTTGTTGTCTAGCATATTATAAACTAATCATATATGTTATACTAATAACACTATGTACTACTATATAAGTTATACTAGTATATAGGGCACTATGCACTTGTATATATACTATATATATTAGTCTAGCGTTGTTAATTAGTTTAATAAAGTGTAATTAACTACTAATTTTGTTGTCTAACATATTATAAGCTAATAATATATGATCTACTAATAATACTATGTACTAGTATAACTTTTATACTAGTACATAGTGCACTAGTAAGAAATAGATACAATATATATTAGTCTAGTGTTGTTAATAAGTTTAATAAAATGTAATTAACAACTAATGCTATGTACTAATATATTATAAGCTAATAATATATGCTATACTAATAATATTATATACTAGTATATAAGTTATACGAGTACATAGTGCACTAGTAAGAAATAGATACAATATATATTAGTTTAGTGTTGTTAAGTAGTTTAATAAAATGTAATTAATAACTAATGTTATGTACTAACATATTATAAGCTAATAATATATGTTATACTAATAACATTATATACTAGTATATAAGTTATACTAGTACATAGTGCACTAGTAAGAAATAGATACAATATATATTAGTCTAGTGTTGTTAATTAGTTTAATAAAATGTAATTAATAACTAATGTTATGTACTAACATATTATAAGCTAATAATATATGTTATACTAATAACATTATATACTAGTATATAAGTTATACTAGTACATAGTGCACTAGTAAGAAATAGATACAATATATATTAGTCTAGTTTTGTTAAGTAGTTTAATAAAATGTAATTAACAACTAATATTATGTACTAACATATTATAAGTTAATAATATTTGCTATACTAATACCATTATGTACTAATAACATTCTTATTAATAATTTATGTTATGTACTAACATACTATAAGCCAATAATATATAAATATGTAAACCACTATGGTTATATAAACCACTATTGTTTAAAATATATATAAATATGTGAATTACGTTCGAACAATACAAATCTATGTTTGAACGTTTTGTATTGACGTGCCAACGTGGATTTACACGTGTGAACGTTTTAAAAATTTTGGCGGTATCTTTTCCCACGTTATTTGTAAGAGAAATTGATGATATTTGCATTAGAATGTGTATACTTAACGTTCTAACGTAGATGCATATACGTGCGAACATAACAACGAGATGTGCGAACGTGGATGGAAAAATGGCGGGATCTTTCCCTCGTGAATTAGGGGTCACACACCTGTGAAATCATCAACAAAACATCCAAACGTTTTGAATTATACATTCGAACTTAATCCGCGTGATCTATGCTTGTTTTGGGATTATTAACGTAATGTTCACACGTGAACTATTGTACATTCGAACGTTTGTGAGTGTTAAAAATTAGGCGGTTCTTTTAGCGGGGTACAAAATTTCACATAACGTGCAAACGTATATAATAATGTTCGAACTGACCGGATATTTGATGCGGCGACTTTTCATTTAACTTGTCGCTGCAATAGGTCACAGACGCCTTCAATACGTTGTTGTTAAAAATTTTGAAAAAAAATAATCTCGCCCCAGACAAGTCTGGGGTGTTTAGTATGTGCCTTCCTCACTTGGAGAAATCTATTTCATTGAAACAGAGATAGAGTGAAGGAGAGAGAGTGAGCATTAGAGAGAGAGAGAGAAGAGCGTTAGAGAGAGTTAGAGAGTGAGAGAGAGAGTTAGAGATAAAAGAGTTTAATAGTGTGAGGTTAGTATTATATTTTTTTATTTATTTTGAATAATGTTATGATTTTTCTATATATTATTTAGTTTGTACTAACTAGTATTGTGTTTTTGCTTGAAGGATTATTTCTTGGGGATTTTTTAAGCTTGACATTTGTTAGGGATTAATATTGTGAGGAAATTGCTAGGTATATTTCTACATTTTGTTGTGAATATTGTTGTGAAAATATGAGTATTTGAGTATGTGAAAAT
Organism: Juglans mandshurica; assembly: GCA_022457165.1. Taxonomy (NCBI): domain Eukaryota; kingdom Viridiplantae; phylum Streptophyta; class Magnoliopsida; order Fagales; family Juglandaceae; genus Juglans; species Juglans mandshurica. Next base: position 19,308,264 of record CM039627.1, on the reverse strand, counting down.
GTGAGCATGTGAATATGTTGTTTGGATATTGTAAATATGTTATATAATTGATTGTGAATATGTTTGGATATTGTGAATATGTTATATAATTGATTGTGAATATATTTGGATATTATGAATATGTTAGATATTATGCTAATTATAAGTAAATAACTTAACTATATATAAAGTATAATATACATATAATAAGTATAATTAATAATAACTTATTAAATATTCCTACCATTGTGGGGTTATAAACCATTATTTTATTAAATATATATATATATATATATATATATATATATAAAGAAAGTAAAATACTCTTCAAGAAAGAAGTCTTGAACCCACCAAATAAGTTGAGAATGAGAATAAATAAATATATTTATCTAAAATAAAATAGAGAGTAAATAAAGAAGGATCAAATAAATGATTAATTAGAAATTATATACTTATTGTCTATATAAATAAATAACTCACTCAATTAAGTATAACAATTAAAATTATAATTTAGGAATAATAAAAATTAAAATTATATAATAACCATTAAAATTATATAATAACAATTATATAATAACAATTAAAATTATAATAGTATTTCGCATAGGATAGCCCTAGCCAATCCAATATAACTATAAAATATTTTCCCTTGAGACCTAGGTTGCAAAGACTATATATGTGTAAGAAAATAGCTCGATATATGAGGTGGCACGAGGAGAAAAGAGTTAAGGATGACACATATATGAGGCACCCAGTTGACTCACTTGCATGGCAATCTTTCGATAATCAATACCCAGAACGTGCGCCTGTGACTCACAACTGATGGATTCAACCCTTTTGAGAATATGAGTACAAGTTATAGCACTTGGCCCGTAGTGTTGATTCCGTACAATCTTCCACCATGGAGGTGCATGAAGGCGCCCAACTTTTTGTTAACTTTACTTATCCCAAGCCTGAGATCACCTGGGAATCACATTGACGTATTCATACAGCCGTTGATTGAAGAGCTAAAAGAGTTATAGGAAACAGGCGTCAGAACTAATGATGCATCCACGTCAACATCTTTTCAGATGCATGTTGCGGTAACGTGGACAATAAATGACTTTTCGGCATATGGGAATCTTTCCGGCTGGAGTACTAAAGGGAAGTTAGCATGTCTAACGTGTAATAAAGAAACTGCTTGTAAGTGATTAAAATATTCTCAGAAGTTGTGTTTCGTGGATCATCGACGTTATCTACTAGCAAATCAAGCATGGAGAAGAAAATGTGTTAAGTTTGATAGGAGAGTAGAGGATAGAATTGAACTAAATCAGTTGTCTGGGAAAGAGATAGTGGAACAACTGGTACATGTTAGAGCAAACAATTTTGGCAAGGGTCGAGGAAAGAACAATATAAAAAGAGGTGCAGCAGAATTGAATTGGACAAAGCGTAATATTTTTTTTTACTTGCCATATTGGTCGCCTTACATGTTGCGACATGGTTTAGATGTAATGCACATAAAGAAGAATATATGTGATAATATACTGGGTACATTGATGAGAATTAACAAAAAGACGAAGGACACAATCAAGATAAGGAAAGATTTTGAGAGAATGAGAATTAAACATAATCTACATTTGCGGGTAGAATGCAACAGGGTGGTCATGCCGCATGCATGTTTTACGATGACGAGGGTGGAGAAGATGGACTTCTGCAAATGGTTGCAAGGTGTGAAGTTGTCAGATGGTTATGCTTCAAATATCGATAGATGCGTGAGCCCTGATAACTGAAAAATTAGTGGATTGGAAAGTCATGACTGTCACGTATTTTTGCAGAAGTTATTACCGATGGGAATTCGTGGGAAGCTGACATCTAATGTACGTGCCGCCATATCTGAACTATGTATATTTTTTAAGGATTTGTGCGCTTGGGTAGTAAATCGAGATATGTTGCGAAAACTAGAAGAAGACATTGCTACTATACTATGTAAATTCAAGCAGATCTTTCCACCATCATTTTTTGATATCATGGTCCATTTAGCAATACATTTACCCTGGGAGGTACTGTTGGGTGGACTGGTGCAGTTCTGCTGGATGTATCTAGTTGAAAGATATTTGGGTTGACTGAAGCGCACTATTGGAAATAAAGCCAGAGCTAAGGGTTCAATAGCAAAAACCTATATACACGATCAATGGTTGACATTTTTCTCTTTATATCTTCATGGTGTTGAGACACGATTTAATCGTCAAGAGTGAAATGCTGATCTTGCTGCTCCACCTCCTCGTGAGCTATCAGTGTTTTTCCTGAATGTACGATCATTGGGTGCACAAACGGGTTACTATTTAATTGATGGAGAGTTGGGTAAAATTTGGTGGTATGTGCTAAATAATTGTCGGGAGATTGATGACTATCTCAGGCATGTCGTTGCATGCTTCGAATAATTTTAGTTTCTTCAAGTTTAACTATAACTTTTGTTCTCAAAATAATATTCTTTTGCACTTATATACAATGAGCACATGGATAAACTTAGGACGGAAGGCGTTGAAAATATAGAGGCAAGACACGTGGAAGAATTTCCCGGATGGTTTGAACAACGTGTATGAACTAAAATTATATATATGTTACATTTTGAAACTTTTAACTCTGGATAACTTTTAATAAATATATATTATTTTCATTGTTGGATTTTGGAACAATGCGCTTGTGATCCCGGATCAGTTTCTCCTTAATTGTATGCATTGGCCCGTGGTCTCTCAAATAGAGCACTTCGATACACTGCATGCATGGTACGAGGTTATTGATTCCATACTCTGGACCGTGAATGTAATAGAAAGACTCAAAACTCTGGTGTGTTGGTCGAGGGGAGTCATGGAACAGATGATATGACTATTATGGTGTCATGCATAATATTATCTGATTGAAATATCTAGGTGGATCTGTAACATTTGTCTTTAAATGTGATTGGTGGGATTTAGGCGGCAGTCAAGTTTCGATACATAAGGATAATCACTTTACGAGTGTCAATACTGCATCTAAATGGTACGAAAATGATCCATTCCTATTAACTTGTCAAGCTGCCCAAGTTTATTACTTAATTGATCCAATGAAAAGCACTGATGAAGATAGTGGAGAGATAACTTGGCGAGTCATACAAAAATTTATCCCTCGAAATATATATGAAGCAGGAACGAGTGCTGATTACGAGAATAGTGGAGATGAAGATGACACTCTGATTGTATAGGCCTATCAGGAAGATAGAGAGGGTATTAACTTGTTTGTTGACCTCGGTGCACTCGAGTTGCTCCCCTTGTGTAAAGATGATGTCCCAACCGTCCATCTCGACCCGTCCGTATTAAATGATCATTCAATTCAAATTAGTGAGGAAGAAGAAAAAGAAGAGTCAGAAGAAGAAGACGAATCAGAATCCGGAGAGGAAATGGATAAGGAGGATGAAGAAGAGGTTGATGATGATAACGAAAATGTTACTGAGGGAGATTCTACAACAAACATGGAAAATACATCTGAAGATGAAGAATAAATGTACTATGTATTTTATTCATATAGGTGACTATAGAATATTATACTTTTCATAATTTCTTCTAATTAATTTTATTTGATATAATTAATTATTTTCAATGATACCGCCAAAACAACAAGGAAGAAATGTGCCTCATCCGCTAAGTCCAAGTCCCAAACCCATTGAGGACTCCCCACTAGAGGAATCCACTCATGAAGATCAAGTTAACACACAGGAGAACAGCAGTCACTCGACACCTACCAGTAAGGAAATGCCTTTGATAATTAATTATATAATTAATACTTTTGTCTCAATAACTATATAACTATAATTATACTATTATCGTATAGTTGATGCATCCGCTCTTCTCGATAGTGGCTATACACTTGGCATCTCTCTTGAGAAAAATAGAAGGCACAGAAAACTCAAGATCACCATTCCTGATAATTCCACTGGAGTAGTGGATGATAGTGCAGCAGCGCTTTCCTCCTATATTGGCATAGTAGTCCGAGCTTATGCTTCATTTTATGTACGCTCATGGCGAGATGTTCCGAATGAGATTAAGGAACACATTCGAAGTTGTGTGTTGGTGAGTTTACTTTGAGAGTACATTTTTTTCACCTAGATTAGTATATCATATTTTTGACCTAATTCACTTATTAGGATAAATTCAATCTCGACTTTGGCCATAGCGAGGATTTGAGAACTGTGAATGAGTTGATGGCTACACTATTTCAACATCACAAGTGACAATGTCATGACCACTTCAAGAAGTTTGAGACGTTGGAAGAGGCTACGCAGTCTCCTTTCTAGCAAATGAAGTTAGACGATTGGAGAAAGTATTGTGATCGTTTCGCATCTCCAGATTATCAGGTATTCTACATTTATATCCTTTAATTATTTACATTTATATTCGTTCTATATATTATATGTATATACATTATAATTAACATTCTTAATTAATTTTGTAACACTTAAGTTCTACAAATGTACAGAATAGATCCGCTCTATCTGTCCGCCATCGTGTCGATTCAAGGTCATTCCACCGTCTTGCTAAAAAAATGGTAATTAAAAAATTATAGAATTCATTTATTTTTCTGATATTTTTTTATTTAAGTATTAACATTATCTTTTTAAAATTGCTAATGTTGCTTTATTAGAAACGTGATGATCCTAACAACTTTTTCCTCATTCATATCTATTCTACTGCTCACACTAATGAGCATAGTAAGTGGATCGATCCTGCCATTGTAGATAATTATCTAAGCGGTGTTAATTTTGTTAAATAAATTATGCAACATATGAATAATTTATTTTTTATTTGTATTTCTTTTAATATGTTACTTATTGTGTGTTTTCTTTCAAATTGAAGGAAAAAATAAAGGAGATGCAGTCAGCTTCTGGGGAATCCTCTCCTAGTGACATGACATATTCATGCAAGCGCTTCGGCCGCAATCTAGTATGGCAAGAGGTTTGGAACGATCTTATAAGCATAGGTGTTCATCATCATCAACCTCATTGACTTCACAAATTAATAATCTTACCAATGATTTATAAGTTGTAAGGCGCGATAATGAGTATATGAGATCAAGATAGCAAGAGCTAGAGTCTCTCTTAGAGCGACTGTCTCATTTAGAGACTCGTTTGCAGGACCAACAGAGAGACCAGAAGGGAAAAAAAAAACGTAGTAAGAGCAAGTGCAGCGGGAGATGATTGTGCAAATGGAGCTTATTATGTTGTTGCAATAGAATCGCGGTGGGCGAGGAAAGAAGAATAAATGAATTTTATCAATTTTATCAATGTATATAACTTATTTTAATATCTAATTTTGAAACTTTATAAGACATTGTTAGTTGTTAATTGATGGTGTGTAATATGATACAATTGATATGTTTTTTAATTTTATGAAATTAGTATTTCTGATTTGCACGTTCGAATATAAATAAAAAATGTTCAAACAGTGGTTCACATTGGAACTAACGTTCGAATATTAGACTCAATGTTCGAACGTACTCACCCTCAAACGAACTTCAAATGTTTAAACGATTAACGTTCGAACAAACCTCCGATCGTACCACTTGCATCCGAACGCTTCTTTGTTAACGAACTAACGTCTAAACGTTATACCCATTACGTTCGAACAATGGTTCGTTAACATTAGAATGGATATTTGAACGTATATTGCAGTTAACGTTCGGACGCATAAAAGTTCGAACGTAAATATGATTCGTTCAAACTATAATCAATGAACGTCAACTTCTGACATTCGAACGTCAATCGGTTGGGTTTACATTCAAACGTTAGATTGGACGTCTGAACTTGACTTTCTGTGACAAATCTCAACCGTCACCAAAAAAATGAACTTTCGAACGTTATACCAAACGGAACACCTCCAACCGTCACTAAAAATATTGTTAGTGACAGTTCAACAGTAAACCTTCACCAATTATTTTCTGTAAATCACATTAGGTGACGGTCGTGGTGACAGTTTCAAACCGTCACCAAATATCTTTAGTGACATTTTGGTTATTTTAGGTGACGATTCCTCTATAATAAAAGACAATTTGTGTTGTAGTGTTATGATTGGGCCACATGTTTCGTGTTAATATTAATGGACGGAAAAGTTGATGGTGGGACCTATTTCAAAATAACTGATGTTATTTTTAAAAGAAAAAAAAAAAAAAAAACATATGGAGCTAATCGAAAGTCGGGTATAGCACAAGGGATATGTGACTAAATTTCTCTTTTACTAATTATGTACTGTAGCATTTGTTTCCAAATGTCTGTTGAAGTTTTGAGTCATATATTCTTCTTGCAAGTCGGTAGGAAACGACACATAATTCACACCACTTGCACGGTAACATTGGATAAAATATTACATGGTAAAATATTAACATATTTTATATATTTATAACATATTAACAACGGTTGCTAGCGCATTGGAAAGAATAGGGATGTGGCGCATTGTATCCTGCGGTTTAGTTTTACAGCTAATAAACTAAAGGAGGAACATAAATCAAAACATGATATGTTAACATGGGCAACTTGGCCAATTACCAGTACATGATGCCCAACAACAAAACGTTGACAACTAGCACAAGTAGCACTCACATCGGACGTCCCAAACAATGACCTTTCGTTTGTATTTATGCAAGGTCATGATCAGCCTCACAAGTCTTGAAGGTTTCTTTTAGATACTATGTGGTAATATTAAAAAAAGAAATACTTAGTTACAAATGAATTATACAAAAATAATTTCACAAGCTGATATAACTTCATGCGGTTCGTCAGATTGTAAAGTTACTTTTATTGTAAAGTAAATCTAATGAATCACATGAAATCACATCAGTTTATAAGATTGTTTTTGTGTAATTTCTTTGTGACTATAACAGTCCTCGTATAAAAATCGATTTTCATTTTGCACGAATTATAACAGCAGAAATTCCATGTTTCAACATAAATCTTATCGTTCTCAGTCACACATGATGATGTCTCATATTTTAATAGCCTTGTCTATCAACCACTTAAATGACAACTGCTTAAAATTTGTCACATCACCATATCATGTGATGGTGGATGACAATGATATGTGGGATGAATAAGAGCATTTAGATATTAAAAAAAATATTTGAAATTCAGATTTTACACTATCATCCTCTATTTAGAATATTGTTATAAAATAATTATTAAAAAAACTTTATGTATATAATCACACAAGAAAGCCATGAACAACGTTAGTACATAAAAGTTTCTTTACTTAGCACTTAAATTATGGCAACTCATCAAGATCACGTGAAGAGATGAGGAACAAAAAGTTAGGCAACGCTTATCCTTATTCAAGGTGTAGTTGTATATATATACCTTTGCCCTTATGAGGCCAAATAAGAGTAGAGAAAATATATGTGCAACTGTAAATTGTATAACTGTCGCATAATCATTTTAAAAAAAATAAATAAAATATGAGATTTACATGAAAAAAAAATTAATTAATTTTTTAATAGTGAACTTGATCACTATTTTTCAAAATGATTACTCGGCGTTTACGCATTTCACGATTGTATGTAGAATTAGTCGTAAAAATATATGTGCTTCCTTATATTCATAGCATTCATCTTTGGCATATCGCCACGATTTGAACGAATTAGCTAAAGCTAACACATAATTTATACAACCATGCATATTGAGTACACTACTGTACAAATATTCTCAGTTTAACAAAAAATTTAATAATGCTGAACTTAAACGGTACAGTATTGCCTCTAGTACTCTTTGGCTTTTTTTTTTTTTTTTTTTTTTGATAAAAAAGATCTCATTCCATTCATTTAAGAGGACATACAACTTTGACTTCAGACAACAAGTCAATTACAAACGTTAGTAGAATCTCAGTACACTATTGTGACTGACATGGTCTAGTCCAGACGGCTTATCTCTAAAGACCGAAGTCTAAGAGATTGCACAACTCTGTTCCCAACAGAGTACACAGTAACCAAACATAAAACTTCATACCCAACTAGGTTGAGTATGGAGAAACCAAACCCCAACACTACCGACTAAGCGGAGGGGGGACAACACCCTTTGGACCAAAGTCCGAAGGGACAAATGTTTTTGGGTTTTTTTGTTTTCTTGAAAATAAAGACAATGCATAAATAAATTACATAGAGAAAACACTGTAAAAAGGGAAAAACAGTGCACAAAAAACGCCTCGGTAGGGAAAACCGACGGTCGGTCTTGGGAGATCCAGAGTCGGTGGTTCGGGAGCTGCCGCACGTTGCAACGGCAAAGAGCTCCTTGGTGGCGCGTGAGGGCCACGCTCCGACGAGCTTCGGAATTTTCGTCCCGCGCGGGCGGGCTACGCTCCACTCCGGTTGGGGACGTATTCGGTGGACGTGTAGATCGGTGGCTGGGCAACCTCCTGCTGGGGCGCGTGTTGGCTATAGGGACCCCGAAGACCACTAACGGCGATTCTCCCTCTATTTGGCCTGAACAACGAAAAAGAAAAAAAAACACAATACAAAAACAGAGGAGAAAAGAGAGTGGTCTCAATGTTTAAGGGCCTACTCTTTGGCTTTTAGAATGTGAAAAATGAATGAAATTTCTTATAATTTTGATCCAAATATGTTTTGAAATTCGGAGGGAAATAAATACACATGGACAATGTGAACCCCAATATTTAATGTAGTGGGTATACACATTGGGCCTATTTTTATCCAAATTGTAGAAAATAATTGTAAGATGTCTTATTTCATGAAAAAGACACTAAAATATATTTTTAAATATTTATTAAGCATTTCCCAAAGACGACAACCATAAATATCGTATAACGTATGACTTTTGGATCGTAAACTCGGAAAAGTCTCTCAATATTTTGGATGTTTAGATGGGAAAAAGCCTAATTGTGTGTTAATGTCCTAATTTACACAAAAGACCGAAAAGGAGGAAAGAATCATTCCCAATTCACGACGGTGATTCAGGTTTCGATACGATACTCTTTGCGTTCATCCATATGATAAATAATAAATAAGCGAATAAAAGTAAATAAAGGGAGATAGGGATTTATGGGGTTTGGCATAATGCCTACGTCGACTACGAGTTTTTGAAGGTGAAATCTACTATAATGAGTGGTTTTACAATCTCTCATGGCCTAACATATTTCACAATACAATATGAGAATTTATGGACGATCATTAGGCTACGTTTGGGTAGCAAAGTCTTCTCAACACTTTCCAAGTATTCTCGTACTTATGAAAATACTTCACATGCCAAACACAATGAACCATCTTCGTATCTCTCCAAAAATCACTATAATATTTATCACTATTAAATATAAATAAAAAATAAAATCACTATAATATTTATTACTATTATATATAACTAAAAAATAAAATCACTATAATATTTATCACTATTAAATATAAATAAAAAATAAAATCACTATAATATTTATTACTATTATATATAAATAAAAAATAAAATCACTATAATATTTATCACTATTATATATAAAATAAAATAAAATCACTATAATATTTATCACTATTATATATAAATAAAATCATCATTAAAAAAAAATCAATCATTGATGGGACCCACACCTTTTTCAATTATCTATCCAAAAGTAAAAAACTCAACATACTTCATATATCCAAACAACTCAAAATACTCTCAATGAGACCCACAAACCCACTTCAATCTCTACTCATAACTATTCACAAATATTCTTAATATTTCTCTAATATTCTCACTACCCAAACGTAGCAAGTGTAGTTGGGGTGTAGGGAGTTTCTGTAAAGAGATCTTGTAGGTAGAGAGTTTGGCGAGTGTTCCCCCCTCCCCCTTTGTGGGGGATTTTCTCATAAATATAGAGGTTTATTTCTTTGATTGAGTCTTACTTGCCTTATAAAACATTTTCTTTTTAGAAGTTTGAGATACTTTCCTTTTAGAAGTCTGTGTGTCTTTCCTGAGTCTAAATCAACTTGTTCTATCTCTTCTTGCTTTTATCACTTAACTTGTTTTTCGACCTTATCTTGAGACTAAATTATAGACTACTGATTTAACCCCTATACTATGAATAATCATTTTCCATTGTGCAAAACTGTTGTTTTTTTCTTTTTCTTTTTTCTTTCCAACAAAATGCATAACATAATGATCTTCCGAGTAGCCAACGATAAAAAATAATGAGATTAAAATATAATTTATTTTCATCGTAGATAAATATGAGAGGTAATTAAAATATTAATTTTATTTTTTTTCCCTAGAAAGACATATATAGGGTCAACATTTCCAATTTTCCAACCAGCAAGATCGCTGATGCATCAGTTTCAGACTTTGCCGGCAGTTTCCATGTTCTAACCGCTAACGTGCGATAATCAGCCATAATTTAAGCTCAAGAAAAATAGAGTAGCCGACTCAATTGAGAAATGATTATTTATTTGTTTATTTTCTTTTTGTAGGTGATGACTTTATTTTATGAACCTCCTCAGCTTCTCGTGGCAAAAGCACACTTCCCTCCCAACCTTATCCAGTATGAATGCTTAATAACGTACGCAATCTCTAAATTAATTTTTAGTAATGTTAGATACGGTTTTAAAATATTCAACATCTGCAAATTAAAAAATAATAATTTTTTATGTGCATTTCAAATCTATTAACTTTTTAAAAAATAATGCACGGGTCTTTCACATCCTAAAATCGTAAGTATAATTTCTCTTTATATAAAATAAAAAGAAAAAAAATAGGTATAAATTGCATGGTAATGGATCGAGGCTTATCCAAAATAGTTTTGACATTTTTTTCTTCTTTTTGGGTTTAATATTGGATTGCGCAAGTGGCCGCTCTCTTAGCCCTTTTCATGCAAATGGGAATGCCTCCCGATAAGACATTACGCATGACCACATAGAAATGGACGGTGGAAAGCAAAAAAACAAAAGCGCACCCTTTCAATTCAATTCGGACTGCCAGAGAAAGAGTGTGGCTTTAGCCATATATCGGCGTCAGCGACGACCAAGCCACGCGGAGAATTTTACACATTTTAGTGTAAAAGCTCTGAAATTTTTAATTACAGATGACGTTTCGCAGCTTTCATGGGAAATTTTTTGCTTTCTCAAGTAGCTCTCATGGGAAATTTTTTAATAACATAGTGCCATGGCTTAAGAAATAAGATGGAGCAAAAGCCAATGAAAACTTGCGGCCCTGCGGGTCAATTCTTTTTAGAATTTCCTAATCTATGTACTTTCATAATTATTAAAGATATAAACACAAAGGGTAGTGCTAGTGTACGGCCCAGCTTGGATTGCTTGGCGTGCCCAATATAAATTTTACTTTTTATTTTTTTCTTTACATTTTTTAACATATTTAAATATTTTTAAAAAATAAAAAAATACACCAGTATATTAATAGTCATTTCCTTAATCAGTAAGTAAAAGAAAAAATTAACTGCATGAGCAATCAAAATGAGGCGATATAATAACATTATTCAAACACAACAGTGTACTTTCACTATAATGAATTGAAAAATTATTTGTGCACGTTTATAATGTGTAAGTCGTCCATTTAATATCATATTAGTCATAAAAGAATTTGTGTATTGGTGAAATTTCAACTGTGAGTAGTTGCTTGTAATGTGGATTTTTTTTTGTATATATCAGTCACAGCTGTAACTTCACTTTCATGAATGAATGAAAGAAGTTTATTTCCCATAAAAAAGCCGTACATTTAATAAAATAGATTCGGCCTTAAAAATGTCATATTTTTGTATTTTTTTATGGTGAGTCTGTTATATATTTTGAATGAATCTATGGGATTTATACGACTTTAACTTATATTTGCAACGATAAAATAACATTTTGATTAAAAAAAACTTATTTATAAGTCTGTATAAACCACTGTTTTGGATTTCATACCGTACCGGCCGGTACGGCTTATATTTTTCGTACCGGCCATATCCATTTCATACTGGCCCAAATACCGGCCATACCGACCTCAATTTCGGCCTATACCGGCCTCAATTTAGACCTGTACCGGCCGATATTTCGGCCTTTGTTTTTTTTTCATTTTTTCAAACTACAAGCTTTTTTTTAATCCCCAATTCAGACTAGACTATTTATAATTTTTATATATATGTATTTATATATAATTTATTTATATATAGACTATTATTTTGGAATATAATTTATATATATAATTTATTTATATATCGACTATTCCGAAACGCTATTCCGAAACGGTACACGAAACGATATCGGTATCGAAATATTTCGTTTCAGTATCTTAACCGGTATAACGTCCAGTACGATATTCAAAATATTGGTATAAACACCTCATTCGTATTGCTAACGTAACAAAATTTAATTTATAAAAAAATTTAAAATTTAAATCTCTTGTAAATTAAAACTTGCAATAACTTGATATTTTAATTAAAAGAAACGTGAGGTTGCAAGTTGAAGTGGATAGAAAAGTGGGAACACCATAAGTGGACGTAGGTGGTGGGGACCGCACAAACAACAGACGTACATGAAGAGCATGCAGTATTCGTCCAAAATACAACAAGGAATGGGAGAACGCCAGCTGTTTATAAACCCCGTGCGGTGTGAATACGACGAAACATGAAGGAGAGCACGTCGCTGTACGTGGGACGCGCCCAATCTCGAAATGTTGCTACGACTGCGACGCACTGTGCCGGCCGCAGCAACTAACCCAAACCTTTCCACTGCCCCCTTTCACATTATATGGTCCAGCCAACTTTCTTTGAATATTTGGAATTTAAAAAATATTTATTTATTTTCTATCCAAATAATCAGTGAATCTCTTACCAGGGAAATTATATTTACAATTAGGGAATGTGTAATTGTCGTGTAATATCTTTAAAAAAATGAGTAAATAAAAAATTTACATAAAAAAAAATTAAATTTTTTAATAGTGGATCTCACTCTTTTTCAAAATAATTATGATATACTTACGTACTCTACGACTGTATATAGCATTACATCTCCTACAAATATTAGACAAATACAAGTTCACTGCAAATTATAATTGTTGAATATAGGCATCCAGCTCCCCTAGTTGGAGAGATTTCTAAAAGTGAAAGAAATCTTGGAAGATTGTCTTTAAACAGTGAAATGCTTGTTACTCGGCATCAAGCTAGAGAGATTCTTTATTATTGAGAAATGTTATGCATCAGTCATTATTCACTCCCACATTCCATACTTATAGTTGTTTCATAAGGTGTATGGGTATTTTTCATAAGGTGTAGGGTGTGGGCTCGTGGGGTGGTGAATAGTGACTTATGAGAAGAATCTTTCTTCTCCATTTCTTTTTTTATTTTTTTGGCTCTCTCTTTCTTTATTTCAGTTAGATTTTCATTGCACCCAAACGTTTACCTATATTATATTATTAACATGATAAGGTTTGATTATCATATCATTAACATGGTTAGACTTCAAAATTTGTAAAATTATTAAACTTTTAACTTCATTTTTTTTTATAAACCAAATCATAATATGTCAAGAGTATAAATAATGTATCGTCCACACCATCTATGATACTCTTTAGTTGAGGTCTAAGAGCAGTGATATTTGTTAATGGATAATATGTAAGTATGTATATTTTAGCAAAATTAGACGAAAATATTCTTGCATTAGATTTCTCAAATGTTGGCTAAATTTAGATTTTCCTATAATACTCAAAAATAAAATAAAACATTGTAATACTGACTCTCTATTCGTGCCGGGTCATTTGGGTTCAGGTCAATTTTGAGTCAAACTGAACCCAATAGGAATAGTTAAATGAGTTAAATATCCCGATCCAACTCCGACACATATATTTCATGGTTGACTTGACACGATCTGCTTATTTTCGGATTGTGTCTACGATTCATTTAAAAGAAATGAAGAATATTTACAAATATTTGACAATTCGTACTATTATATAATAAGACAAAGGCTATACAAGAAACACTTAAAAAAATAGTTTGAAACAAGAGCTATATTTTTCAATTTAAAAAAAAATATTGAATTGCACCAAGACATGAATAGGTTTATAACTTTGTATATAAGAACTGAAATGAAATCTAAAAATTACAAACAGATTATATCGGTGAAACACTACCTTTAAAAGGAGTTTTAATCTAGTCTTACTGTCCAAGCAAGGTTGGAGAATTTTATAAAACCTAAACTCTCTGGTGGCCAGGGTTCTTAAGCAGAAGTACTTCAGCAAGGTGGGGCTTTTAGAAGCCAAAGTGGGGACATGGCCATCCTTTGCCTGGAGAGGTATCCATGCAGTCCTAAGGTTGTTAAAGGAATGTATCATATGGAGGGTGGAGAATGGACAACAAGTCAATATATGGTCAGATAAATGGCTACCCTTCTCCCCTCCATATAAGATTCAGTCCATCCGAGATGTGGATTGTTGGTGTGAAAAGGTTTGTGATTTGATTGATCCCCAAGTGCAGCAGTGGAAGGAATCTTTTCTCCAAGAGCTTTTCACCAAGCAGGAAATTGATGATATTAAATCAATACCAATTGGCCTTAGGGGGAGAGAGGACCAATTAGTCTGGCAATTTACTACAAATGGGAGATATACTGTCAAAAGTGGATATCACCTCAGTAAAAGCTTGGAATGTTGTCTAGAAGGGAAGACCTCAGGCAAAGCAAATGAAAGACAAGATTGGAAGGCTATTTGGAAGTTAAGAGTAACCCTTGCTACCAAAATATTTTTATGGAGAGCATGCAAGGAGGCCCTACCAACTCTAGCAAATCTGAGAAGGAGGAAAGTTGTGGAACATAGTTCATGTCAGATCTGTAACCAAGAGCCAGAAACTTCTGGACATGTTCTATGGGGCTGCATTGTTGCAAAGGATGTGTGGGGTTAGGGAGTGAAAAAGGTGCAAAAACTATCCTTTCAAAGTGATTTGATCTTTGATATCTGGTCAAGACTGGTAGAGATGCTTAGTTTAGAGGAACTTGAAGAAGTGGCAGCTACTATGAGGGGCATATGGACTAGAAGGAACAATACTCTTCATGGTAAAGATTTCATACATCCAAATGCTCTCCACCAACTGGCCAAGCTAGAACTAGTATCATACAGGGAAACTCTCACAGAGGAGCTAGGTGCCAAGCTCACAGCTCATGTAGGGACTCCAAGGTGGTCAAAGCCTGAGGTTGGTTCCTTTAAAGTCAACTGGGATGCAGCTGTAAATCAAAAGGAAGGGCATATAGGAATTGGAGTGCTCATTAGAGATCACCAAGGTTTCTTTATTGGAAGCCTACAGGCACACAGATCCTTCAAAGGAACCCCTTTCGATGCTGAAGCTTATGGCATACTCTTAGCAGCAATTTTTTTGAAAGAGTTTGGCATAACACACTGCTTGTTGGAGGGGGATTCAAAGCAAGGAGTGGATTTAATGAATCATCACACAAAGAACTGGAGTTTGGGTGGCTGCCTGGTGGAAGATGCAAGGGTGGTACTTAATTCCTATGCTTGTTGGTTAGTGACTCATACATACCGAGAAGCTAACATGGCAGCACATCACCTAGCAAAATCTGCTCTTGAATGCACAAAGGATCTTTATGATCTTGAAACATGCCCCTCATGTATCTTACCTATTGTCACAAAAGAAATGAGGTAGTTGTATTACTCGATTTTTGGCCTTGAGTTTGATGTAATTGGCACTTATGATTAATGAGATCAATTTCTTTTATCAAAAAAAAAAAAAAAAAAAAGGATCACCTACACAAGACTTCGAGATTTTATTTTATTTGACAGTTATCACCAACAATAACCTACTCGAACGGAAAGAGTGCCACGTCAAAATTACATGACTCTACTATTATATATAGTAATAGATGATTGTTGGATCAATTAAATAAAAGAACTGACATAAAAGTACTAAAAATATATTATCTTAATGGTTAAGCTATACTTAAAAATAATTCAATTGATAATATATAGTAAACGTATTATATAAAATAGTAATAATACACGTAATAATAATCATGTTACAATTATTTATGCAATCATATTTTAAATTAAAAAAATTATATAAAATGACATTACTTGTGGCGCCCCCCGCCCCCGCTTGAGATTGGACGGTGACTGAGACTTAGGGACATGTAACATAAGACTACACGCCCTTCGTACATGACAGATAATATGCTATGCACCTAAGTACACTAGCAGTATGTAATAACATAGCAGCGAAAAATAGCAAAAAATCAGATAAACTAAGCAATGCGATAAGCAGTTGCAAAACACATGGCACCATACTAAATATCATATCCCAAACATTGTCCAAAATGTAAACATGTATCATAAAGATATAACATCCCAAATCATAGAGTATAGTTTAAAACTCCCAAAACACGGGACCTCCTCAAAATATAGTTCCACAAAAGTTGAGGTCTAAAAACCATAAGTACTATTTTCCTTCCTTTTTTTTCCACAAAATAACTTAAGTTCTCATACTCTTCATAACCATTGTAGCATATAGAGACAGACACCAAAAGATCCCATGGGATTGCTGAGGCTCGGGCGATATTAAACCTAATTCCTTGCCACTACCTTTGCATCAGCCGAGGCCTTGAGGCTTACTCCAGATAAGTAGACAGCTGGTCCATATTCCACCAAAACTTCAGATTCTTAGAGGGTTGATAGATCGTAGCCTCGATCTCGGTCTCACTAATACTATTTAAAATCTCCCTGAGAAGCTTAGCCGTATGTATTAATGCATCAACAGTATAGTCACGACGAGTCTGAATTGTATACTCGTCCTCTATTAAGGAACCATTTGGGTTCATGTTTCCCAGGTATCCTGGGTACCTATAACAACTTCTACTATTCTGGTTGGGGAATGGTAGTGAAAACTACCACAATTTCAAGAAATCTCAGCAAGTAATCACGCAACATACCACAGTTAACAAAAGCATACAAAAAGTATATCATAAAATGCATGCATGGACATGTACTTGACTTATGTCTTTGACCAGAACTTGACTTATGCACTTGACCATTTTCAAGAGACTTGTAACAGAGACTTTAGCTTTTCATAAAACTTCTTAACTTTTTCTTAATCATGTAAACTTAATCAGAACTTGCCTTATCAGAACATATCACAAGATTTACATCAAGTAATCCTTAGCACATAGGCTCATATTCTTATTCAAATGGTGGACACAACACGGTTCCCCTTAGCACCGCGTGATCCTGCTAGTTACCACACCATCAACGGTCCATACACCATGATGAATAAGTCATAAACAGAGATTCATATTAACTCGGCCTTACCTCATCAGGTTACATGGCTTATGCACCCACTAGCGTTAGATGCTTCCTCACTCCAGTATCCTTTGAAAAGAATCCATTTGAGACTGGTCAATGGTACTTTGTCGACCCAGGGATTACCACTCCATTCTTATACACTCCAGAGTGGACAGAAGAGTTCCACTAGGACATTCCCCCGTCCTAGCACTTGGGGTCGTGGTAAAACTTTTAAACTATTTTCTTTGAAAACACTTTTTGAAAACACTTTCTTTGAAAACACTTTTAGAAAACACTTTCTTTGAAAAACACTTTTTGAAAACACTTTTCCCCAAATGCATTTGACATGAGACTTATAACATGCATACTTACACTTGACATATGACATGCAAAATGTCGTGCATGAAATAACCAACTATAACATGTTCGTTTCATAACATGATAATATAAACCATATGAGATATCAAAACACATACATGGAACCATGAGAACTTGCTTAGGCCGAAACTCATAGGCACAAAAATATGAAGAATCATGACTTAAACATGTTCCAAACTTCAAGCATATAATATCAAAATCAAGACATAGTAAAACAAAACATGAAATCATAGGTTTTTGACCAAGGTTCGAAACTTCCAAGACATGTTCAAACTGAAACATCATGTTGCATAAACTATCAACTTTATTCAAGTGAAAACTGAAACTTATAGGAGTATTTCATGGCATTTTCATAAAAAATCTGAAACATATAATTCCTTCCATAGATTTACTTAAGCTCATGTTAGTATATTCAAACAAACAATCAAGAGGTAGCAAACAAAGCAATCGAAACCATGAAAGGATTTACAAAAATATATACAAGCATTAACCAAGAGTAAGTTGAATGTATACTTACAAAAATCCGCGTAAAAAAATACTAGCAAGCTGTAAATCTGAACATACTATATTAGAAAAAGTAACTAAAAATCCTATCTCATGTTCTTGAGCGTGTGTGTGGATTTCTAGGACATCACTTGATCTTAAACCACTCGACTTCTAGGGTTTTTGGGTTAAAATCTCTTCATTTCACTCATGAAGTAAAACAAAACCTAAGATAAGCAAAGATACAAATGGTGGTCGAAAACATGTTGAATGAGCTCCCCCTTACTAATCGGCTTCAAGTGTTTCTTAAAAACCCCAAGTCATTTTCCAAGAAAACGGTAGAAAGTGTGGTTATTCTATCATTCTCGTAGTCCAATGAGATTTGAATCTCATTTTCGGATTGAGAAATTGACATGTGTGTGAAAAATTAAAGGAAACCAATCCTTACCTTATCTATCTTTGATGGTGCTGAAATTCTCTTTCTTGAAAGGATCCTCCTTATTTGGTTGGAAAGAAAATACGAGAAAGTGAGGAAACCTTCAAGTGAACATGTGAGAATTGTGTGGAGAGAGTGAGAGCTCATGCAATTTTCAAAAAAATGGCAAGAAAAAAGCCCCTTGGCGTGTACCTCTTCCTTTTTATAGAAGACCCTTCATTTCCCTTCTTGGTTGCTTCCAAAATCCTTGCATGGATGACAAATGGCATAGGTTTCTTCTTCCCCTTTCTCTTTTTCTGAAAAAATCTCTTGGAGTTCCCCACTTGGATTGCATTGGGAAGGGACACCTTGGGGGTGGCATGTAGGGTTTCTCTTCCCTTGGCCGAAATTCTCTTCTTTCCTCATTACGCCCTTCATTTCTTTAAGCAAGTGAATATTTCCTTGGTAAAACATTACATGCCTCTTCCTCTTCCCAATAAGTAACCTTTGGCATGGATGACAAGTGGCATTGGGCGTGTGTCATAGCCCTAGTCGTCCACTCCTTTTCCCAAGGTGATGTTTCATCTTCCCAGTGCTCATTCCTTAGGTGACCTTTCATGTACCATTGGTCCAAAATAAACTAAGTAACAAGTGGCAAGTGAATGGGGGGTGCTTGGGAGTGTGTTAGCCGAAACCCTAAGGGCATATTTATCCTTGATACAAAAGTCTCTTCACTAGAGCATGCTTGGCATTTGGCAAAAACTGACTAAATTCCAAATCCTATGTGCCTCCCTTCGGTTTCCCATGCAAAACTTCTAGAAAAGCTCCATTTCACTTCCCTAGGCTTCCCTTTCCAATAAATCTACCTTGAAACTCGAATTTTGGGCAAGATAATGGGCTAGGCGTGTGGGAAGATGGGCTAGCCAAAAATCCCTTAGTCTTCCTAGGTTCCTTTTGCCCCTTGATTCATCTAGAAGGTCTCTAGCAAGTTGACAAGTGGCAATTCCTCTAGGGTAGGCGTGCAAGCCGTTCTTGGTGCTTTCCTACATTTCTCTCTCCCCCTTAACCCACTATCAAGACTAGATTCAAAGTGTAACATTCTCATGACACATGGCACTAGTGGCTTAAGATTTGGGTCATGGGACTAAACCATTGAGCCTAGGTTTCTAAATAGGGCCAAAAATTGCAAAGTAATCTAAGGTCACTTTCCTCTTGGGCTCAAGTTACCAAATCAAAGACTCTAAGGCATTTCAAAGTAACTAACGCTCCTAAAATGCCATGGCAACCTATAATTAATTTTAAGAGCCAAGTCTAGACAAACTCGGGTCATTGAGTAATGCTACATACAGTCGTGAAGTGTACAAACGTCGTGCAGTCGCTTTGAAAAAGCGTGAGGTCCACTATTAAAAAATTAATTTCTTATCATGTGGGTCACGTATTTATTCACTATTTTCAAAATGATTGCACGACATTTACGCACTCACGACTGCATCTATCATTTCTCAAAGAGTTTTAGTGTATGGTAAAAATAGCAAAGATAGTTTATATAGTAGAATTTTAATTAATGAAATATTTTTCATCATATCTCATCTCATCCAATCTCATTTCATACTCAAATATCATTCAAATACAAACACTTTCAAATTAATCATTACAACTTTTTAAAACTAATTATTACAATTTTTCCTACTTTTCAAATAAAAAATAGAAAACACTTCAACTTTTTCAAAATCTAAAAATAAAAATAATATTAAAAAATAATAATATAGTAATATTATAATTTTATAATATTTTTTATTCAATATTAGAGTAGCACTAGGTAATTTTTCTTGAAAGTTGGGTTGAAGATGAAGTGGTTCGATTATGGTGTTTATTGATGAACATTAGAAGTTTTGTGAAATTTTGATGAAGTAATGTGTGGATCTCGAATTGTTGAAGTGCCTACATGATTTTTATACATGTTAAGATTTGATTCAAAGCATGTTAGGTTTATATAAAATAGTTTTGCATAATCTCCAAAGTGTTAGAAACTGATTGATTCAAAATAGTTTCTGTTTTGGCTTACTTTGTGATTTTGGTTCTAGGAACTTGATCCTATGACTTTGATTTTCATATATATTGTTTCTAACACTTTGGAGATTATGCAAAACTATTTTATATAAACCTAACTTGTTTAAATATTTTTTGGAATGATGATAAACATCGAGAGTTTGTTTTAAACTCAATTTAGAGGCTCTTGGGTTTGATCATATGTTTTGATGAAAGTTTTTCCATGACATCCAAGCTTTAAATTTTAGATCAAGTTAGAACTTAAATGTGAGGTATATGGTTATATTATTTGAATATTTATTGCATAAAAATCAAAGATCTAGTCACTTTGTTTCAAGTCCAAAGTATGCTATACTCGGTTTCATGGTTTTTATGCAAACCGATTGTTCAAAGTTGTATTTTTTGATTTTTGGGTGTTTAGTCAAGCATTCTATCACTTGATTTTGAACGATGAACATGTTAAGAGAGTATTTATGAACTTTTAGAGTCCTTGGAGTTAGGGGTGAAAAACAAACTGGTGAACCGATAAACCAGACCGGACCAGACCGAACCAGTGGGTTTGGTCCGGTATCGAGTTTGGTTCGGTCTGGTACCGATTTTATTTTTCTCAAAATCGGTCCAACTCCGATTTTTCTTTTTCTAACACTAGACCAATTCATATATACATTTTAATTTTTTATATTGTATAAAATATTTTTTATATGATTTTTTATATTATATATAATTTTTATACATAATATATATGATTATATATAAAATAATTTTATGTTATTTGATAGATTACTAATTAATACAATAATAATTTTAAAATTCCATATCACTATATATTATAATATACTATAATATATGTCATAATATATATTATATATTATATTAGTATAAATATTAATATAATATATTATATTATAATATATTATATATTATAATATATTACAATATATTATTACTATATTATTATATACTATAATATACTATATTATATATACTATATAATAGATCGGAAAAATCAGACCGGAATCGATAAAATCGGAAGTACCGGTTTATGGATGTAACTGGTGCAATATCGGTTTTTCAAAGTTCAAAACCGTTATATACCGGTTCGGTTCTAAAATATGTGTAAAACCGGATTAAACCAGACCGGTTACACCCCTACTTAGAGTTGATATAAAAGTATTAAACTAAGAATATCAAGAGTTTGTTCATTTTAAACTTACCTTGATGTTTTGGAATTTTCTAAGATGTAGTTTTTATTAAATGTATAAATTGGTGTCTTAGCATGATTTTAGAACTAAGGATGTGAGTTTATAGAGTTGTTAAATTCGATTCAAGTATGTTAGTATGTTGGATGGTTTAGAAACAACAAAATCATGGTTTTTGCCTAAGGGTGAATCAACAATGAAAGAGTTGGCATAGTTGTAATTAGTTTTAAGTTTTTTTGAGTTCATATTTGGATTTACGATCAAATTTACAAGAGGAATGTAAATTTTGATAAGTTTTGGAGTTCGGTCGAAAAATCCTTATTTTAGGTCAACTTTGTAATTTCCCACAAGTAAAGTACTTTGTGAATTTCGTTCTAAGTTAGTAAGTTTTATTTTTGTAAGGGGATTTTCCCCACTAATTAAAGCCCATTGGGCCTCGGCCTAATACCCAGCCCGAGTGTCTGCAAGTCCATATAGGGGACGAAACATCTACCTGGAAAGGAGGGCCAAATAGTCAACAAGACGTATCAGCTTGATAGTCTACAGCCGCTTTCAAAACCCAGAGACTTGCACAAAGTGAAGTAGGAAATTCAAAGGGCCCTCGATCCATCGGCATCAGAGCATCTACGGCTCATATAGACCAGGCACGAAGTCAAAGAACCACGCCACATTAATGGTACCACTGCTAAGCTACACACCACATTTATGGAGCCATCGTAGAGCCACGCTATATTAAATAAGGTTTGACAATAGAAAGAGAAAAGAAAGCACGAACTTTGTGGAGACAAAGGCGATTAACTGTGTGTTCAATGCTAGGCTACATCAAAGCTCTAAAAAATAGAATTATTTCATAATGGAATTTAAAAAAATAAAACGGATATTCTTCGTTGAAGTCGGTTGAGGAAACATGCAGCTCTTGCCTTTGCTCTCCAAATCCGCCTCCTCGAAAGAAACTCAAAGAATAACTTCTGGAATAATAAAAACCTAAAACTCCAATGCAGACTAAAACGCCAACTAAGATTCAAGAAAAAAACAAAAGACCCCTATTCATCCCATAAGATGGGATTAAATATATATCAAAACTAAAACCCGGAAACAAAATAAATGCGGCTACAATCTAGTCTAAAAATTTAGAAAATAGTTTCTAAAAAATAGATGTTAACAAAAAAGGAAATTATCTAAAAAATATCAGAATTATCTAAAATGGAAGATTCAGTCATATTGGCTTGATTTGCGGAGTTCGGGAGGATTTGGTCGCCAATAGGTTGATTGCAGAACCCAAAAGGGTATAGGCGAGTAAATTTTGTGTGCGCTGAATATAACTGGCGGGCGTGGAGGTCAATAATGAACAGGCATGGAGGTCACAAAGTGGGTAGACTCACGACCAGGATGAAAGACTCCTCTCGCATTTTCTAGTTGTTGCCCACAATGTCGTTTAGGTTGGTCTCTTAAGTTGGTCGTTTAGACTAATCGTCCAATCTAACCACTTAGAACCTTGTCGCCAAATCTTCGTGCCTTCTGGTCGCGAGTTTCCTCGCCTATCGAGAGGGAAGTCTTCTTACTTTTGGGCGAGAAAGATCATTTTGTTGTCCATGGGACAAGGCTCCTCGCCCAAATCTCATAGACTCTCTTCAGATCTCGCTGCCTCTCATCGGTTTGGATCTGTAGTCTCTTCTTTTGTACTAAAATGCTTTCTTTTTACACTGAATTTTTTCATTCCTTCAAATCTAAAAAAATAAATAAAAATATGTAGAAATAAAATAAAATCAATAATATTGAAGGAAAAATGATATTTTTCATAAATAAAAGAGTGATAAAAATTACATAAAAATAACACTTATCATTGTTGTATTCATGTCACTTATGCTTTTTGTAATTGTTATAATATAACATTTCATGTCAAGGATTATCTAATACACGTTTATTTGTTGCATGAATGCCATGTCATTGTCACATGCCACGAATGCCATGTCATCTATTGCATGTTATTCTGTTACATGGTATGAACTTCATATCATTTATTATATGTTTATCTATTAAATGCCTTGAATTTCATATTATCTATTATATGTTTACCTTTTACATGCCACGAATGTCATGGCATATGTTACATGAATATGTCACTAAACATTTCCAAGTTATGCACGAGTCTTTTTACTTTATCATGACCCCAAGTACTCGTATGTGGAGTTATCCTAGTGAAACTCCTCTGTCCAGGCTGGAGTGTTTAAACTAAATGTGGAATCCCTTGGCTTGACCAAGTACAGTCAACCGGCTTCAAATGGGACCTAACTAACTAGTTACCGGTATGAAGCCAGGCACCCAACGCCGGTGGTGCCAAACTACACATTTACAAGTTTAGTTATCATGATGTACTCACAACTGGCGTAGATGCCTGTGATGTGATGCAGTATCAATAGGAGCACACGACCATCAGGGAGTTGTGGAGCATTTGCAATTCGTGTAAACAAACATGTATATGTAACAAGGTAATGTTCAAGTTAAGTCATATCATGTTCACATATAACCATGTTATTTTCAAGTTATGTCATGCATGTTCAAGTCCATGTCATATTATTGTCATGCATGTCTATCTATACTATTGGTAGTTTAGGAGTTTTACTTACGATTTGTAAAATCTCACTTGGTAGTCCCAATTACCTTCCTCCCGGAACGGTACAAGATGTGTCAGTGGATCAGGGATCAAGACTCAACCAACTGGACAAAGTTGAGTAGGCCGTAGAGGACTCTCAAAGAGTTGATGGAGTTGGTGCTCAAACTTTTGATTCCATTTTAGGACTTATTGCCGAGTTGTGTGAGCGATTTTGGTATCTAGTTTAGTAATCATATTATGTCTGTACTTATATAGTGTTGTCTTCAGTACATGTTTTGTTTCAAACTCAATGTATAACTTTGGATATGTGAATTGTTATGAAGTTATGATTATGTTTTGGGATATAACATTCTGGTATATTGTGTTACATTGTGTATTGTTAAAAAAAATTATCCAGTGCGAATAGTGCATATTATTATATGCATGCTAAGCACATTGCATCCTTAATTGTCATGAATGGGGGCATGTGACCAAGTGTTGCATGTTCCAGTGCTTCAAGCTCCGTTAAATCTCAAGTAGAGTTTGTGGGCATCACAATAAGTGACAATGCTTATGTTTTTCAAATAGGGGCTCATGTCGCCATTCATGAACCCCTGTTACCATTAAATTGCATGACCGATGATGTGACTAAATAATAGATGGTATGACTATGTATTTTAAATGAATGAAAGATAAGGTAAGGTAAGGTTAAAGTAAAAAATAAAAATGAAAGGGTATGATTGCATGTGACTATTGAGGTAAATGATCAGGTCATATTAGTGAAGAAGGTACCATGAGGTTAGGGGCAGATTACAATACCAGATTGTATTATTGGTGGTGCACCTAGTGATGACCAATTCTTGAGGAGGCTAGGTTCTTATCAACTAGCCATGAAAAGAGCCATGGTCGCAAGAGTTGCTATCCTTAACACACAGGAATAACAGTGTGTAACGACCATTAAGGATACGAGGTTAAAGAATGTATGCTTTCTTTTTTGATTTGAGGTTAATGTTATGTATGCTATAAGGTTGATGTTGCTTAGGAATGCTGATATTTGACTGAAAACCTAGATTGCTATTATATTTACTATATGATGCAGTTCTTACTGAGTATTTGATTTATTTTTGTTTTTATTTTTATCTTTTTCCTAACGCAATTGAGAATAATTATGAGAATGCTACTCAAGGGGATGACATTGTGGCTTGAGGCATTGAGGAGAACTTTATTTATCACAATTTTGAGTGATTTGTAGCACATTATTATTTTTATCTTTTGGTAAGTTCTACTGATAGTTTTTAGTTTTTGAGAGGCTTGCTTTAATAAAGTACTCTGATTATTATGTATTTTTATGGAATCTTTTTATGTCATGCCCGAAAATGAAAAAGTTTCAAGTATAATAGCATTTAGTTCCTCTCCCTTTATAATCCTAGAGGGATGGGGTGTTGTATTCTCCCCCTCTTTTCTTCCCCCACATCATTGATCATACTAGTTTTTTCTGATTTTCTCTATTAGGTCAAAAAATGTGTGATTTATGCTTTCCAGCCACCAACGATCTACACACGTCACACCACTATATTTTTCATAGGTTGATCTATACGATAATATTATTATAATTTATAACATAAAATTATAATCTTAAACATGATTTTTATAGGCTTATAGCATTTTTTTTTACAGTAGATTTCTGTTTTTTGTTTTTGTTTTATAACAGTTTTTTTATGGTAGAATTTTTTTTTTACATAACAGATTTTTTTTATCATATTTTTGTAAATAGTAACAGTTTTTTAATAAAACATATTTTTTTAAAGCAGTTTTTTTTATATAAATAAATTATTTATGACAAATTTACATTTTATTAAAATAAAAAAATAGGACCAAAATTGGTAAAATTAGAAGTATTGGTTTAAGAGGATAATTGGTGCTTAATCGATTTTAAAAAATGTAAAATCAGTACATACTGATTCGATCTTAAATTTTATTCAAAAGCAAATCAGACCGGACTGGATACACTCTAGATACTTTGGAAATTTGGAAGTGAAGATTCTAAGGAGATTAATCCTTTGTCGAGCCAAAAACACAGAAAACACATTTACCAATCACATCCAACTGGATGTGTCAATTTTCAAAAGACCATCAGTTACACTAAAATAGGCTATCCGTGATGCATCTTTTCCTTCGTTTGGATGCGCCAAATCATAACGAGGGTACTATTGTCCCAAAACAAAATGAAATGCGCTTCGTATTTCGTAATCTCGCCAGGAATCTGTATGAATCTACTGCACAGTACGTTCCATACCATTTTCAACGTACGTGATCTCAATCTCGACTACGAATGACCCCTCGCTTTTTCAAAATATTACAACAGCACCACTCCCATTAATGTACCCTTGTCAACGTCGAAAACTACATTTATGCCCTTTATATTTTTCTCCGACTTCTTTACTGTTCTTTCTTATTCCAAATCCGATTCTTAAGGTAGCCGACGTGTCACAGCCTCTATTAATCCAACATTATCCAAACACCGATTATTCTTCATTATTTTGACGAACCAGCAAAGACTTTTGCTGATTCTTTTTTTTTTTTTTTTTTGAATAAAGACTTTTGCTGAGTCAGAGGCCCAAAACATACGCGAATCCGGAATCACCTACACATCCTAATCCCTCCAAGTAATACGTGACGTGTAGATTTAACTCATTTAAGTCTGACCAACGGTATTTCCTTTCAAATACCAATGACCTTTTTTTTTTTTTTTTTTTTTTTTTATTCCTTTTAAGACTAATCTTTTAGCTACAAATATATTTTATATAAAATAAATTTACAAACTAATTTGATGCAATACGTTAGATTATAAATCTATTTATACTACAAAATAGATCTTAACATATTATATAAAATCATATAAATTTATGAATTTACTTTTGTTATATATCTTTACGGCAGGAGTAATGTTACGTATAGTTGTGAAATGTGTAAGCGTCGTACAATCACTTTAAAAAATAGTAGAGTCTATTATTAAAAAATTAATTTTTTTCATATATATCTCATATTTATTTACTTTTTTTAAAAAGATTATATGACATTTATACACGACTGCAATTATCATTTCTCTTATAGAAGTGGCACTTTCCCTTTAGAATCCCAATTTTATATGTCACATCATCTCCTAGAGTTTTTATGAAATGATCCAAAGGCTGCAAAGTTAAGGGAAAATTTTAGTATTTTGATCCAATGTCACAACTTTAAAGTAATATAGATAAACATCTCGGAATTTCATTATTTTTTTCATGTAAATATTTTGTATAATTCGGGAGAGAGATAAATAATATTTAATGCTTCGAGCACGGAATATTGACGGGCTAACATTTAATGATTCAGCTACATTAATTATATATCTATCTCTTCTATTTATAGACAATATTCACATAATATATCAACTATAGACATTTGTAGTTATAGATTGCAAGCGTCAAATATACTTTTAAAAAAAAGTGAATATATGAAATTTATATAAAAAAATTTATTATTTAATTTTTTTAAAAATAGTACGAGACGTTTGGATTGTATGAATCTAACATCACTCGCATTAATAGATAAATAAATAAAATAAGTCTAATAATTTTTATCAAAGTATATTATACGTAGGATGTTTCTAATTATATGTTGATTCGTATGTAAGGATTTAATATGATTGACAGCTCAAGATTTTGCAAAATAAAGTAATAGTAAAATCTTGTAATCAGCAAAGAAATTAATAAAGAATGTAATTGGAAAAAAAAATAAAAAAATCTTGTTCTTCACTCTCTCTATATATACAGAAGCCAGAAGCAGCCTAAAGCTCTATGTCTATCTGGTTCATCTTGGCCTATGCGTCTCCATTCGTTATTACTGTCGAAAGAGCTATAGCTGGGTTCCTTTCTTCGTTTTCATCTTCTTCCTCGCTGCCTTTGAGCCTTTCTTCTTTCAGTTTTGACGTGAAAATACAGTGAAAATGCCTGCCGTCGGAGGAATTCCAGCGGGTGGTGTACCCGGCAGGGAGTACCCTGGCAAACTCACTCCCTTTGTGACTGTAACGTGTATTATCGCAGCCATGGGGGGCTTGATCTTCGGTTATGATATTGGAATTTCAGGTAAATAATAAGCGCTACTAGTCGGAATCCTAGAAAGAAAAGTTTGATTAGTAGTTTAAAAGTGTTTGATATTTTCTAAATCATGATTATGTGCTGATAGGTTGTTTTTGTTTTTGTTTTTTTGGATTCTTGACAGGTGGAGTCACTTCAATGGACCCTTTCTTGAAGAAGTTCTTCCCGTCGGTGTACCGGAAGAAGCATGAAAACTCGTCCACCAACCAGTACTGCCAGTATGACAGTGAGACGTTGACAATGTTCACGTCGTCTCTGTATTTAGCTGCCCTGCTTTCATCGATCGTGGCGTCCACTGTGACGCGTAAATTCGGTCGCAAGTTGTCCATGCTATTCGGAGGCGTGCTCTTCTGCGCTGGTGCCATCCTCAATGGCTTTGCACAAGCCGTTTGGATGCTTATCGTTGGCCGAATGTTACTCGGTTTCGGTATTGGGTTTGCCAATCAGGTACTTTTTTTTCTCCTTTTCCTGATATGGTTTATCATTTTGGAGGAGAGTAATTTCTTCTGTATTTATCGCTACTACGGATCTAGTTTTTGCTTTTTGTGGTGTTGTTTTGGTTCAGTGAACATTGTTGGGAGGGGAAGACCAAAAAAGTTGTCTGCAAACAGAATGATACAATGGTTTATTTCTTTGGTTGTATTGAAATATGTTTTCCATTTTTTTTTTCTTTTGATTTTTGAGGTTTTACTTGTCGATAAAACTGGGGTTTTATTTGTGTTCTTCAGATTTGCGGAAACTGTACTTTTTTTCTTTCAGATCTTGATTTATAGATTTGCAAGGTTTTCAAGTAAATAACAAGTGCATAACAGATGAGACAATGGCTTGGAATATGATGAAAATATATCTCTGGTTCAAAGTTGTTTCTGATCCAGATATTTGGCTCTAGGTTCCATTTGTTTGATTGTTTGTTTTCTTGCTGTAGAGATACTACCTTCCTCTGCTTCTCTACTCTGTTCTCAGTTTTTCTGAGTCTCTTTTTAATATATATATATATACAAAATAAATAGAAGTGTACTGTTTGGTGTCCGAGAAAGGTCATAAAAGAAAAGATGAACATGGTTCTTCACTCCTCTGCAACCGAAGCAAAGAAAAGAAAAGAAAAGGTCGCCCAAAGGGGTGGGGGGTAGTGTGAGAAGAAGCGATTGGAGGAGAAGAATATTTTGTTCTTACACTTATTTTTCCACAAAGTCACGATGATACGCCATATTTTTATTTGCAATCGTTGTCGCGTCCTTTTCTTTTCTTGTTTGACTGTCTCATAAATAATTAGGATTTTTGTTTTTTCAAGAGGCATGACAACTTGGCAACAGCGTGTGGACCCTCCGAGGGCGACATGCTTGTTTCATTTAAGTTATTCCCATCTGATTGACATCTGTTTATTACGAAATTAAAGTTTTTTTTTTTAAGTAATCTTATATACAGTCGTAGAGTGTACAAATGTTATGCAGTCACTTTGAAATAAAATAGAATCTACAATTAAAAAATTAATTTTTATTTTATATGAATCTCGTATTTATTCATTTTCTTCAAAATGATTTCACTACACTTACAATCTCAAAATCATTTCTCTTTCATTTATTTATCTTAATTTGTGTTTTTTTTTTTTCTGTAATTACAGTCGGTACCTCTCTACCTCTCTGAGATGGCACCCTACAAGTTCAGAGGAGCTCTAAACATTGGCTTCCAGTTATCAATCACGGTTGGTATCCTTATTGCCAATGTGTTGAATTACTTCTTTGCTAAGATCAAGGGTGGGTGGGGGTGGCGCTTGAGCTTGGGTGGAGCCATGGTCCCTGCCCTCATAATCACCGTTGGATCACTAGTCCTTCCTGATACCCCCAACTCTATGATTGAGCGTGGTAAGCATGACGAGGCCAAAGAGAAACTCATAAGGATTAGGGGTGTTGCGGATGTTGAGGAAGAGTTCAGTGACCTTGTTGCTGCTAGTGAAGCATCACAGCTAGTGGAGCACCCTTGGAGAAACTTGTTGCAAAGAAAATATAGACCCCACCTCTCTATGGCTATCCTAATTCCCTTCTTTCAGCAACTCACTGGAATCAATGTGATCATGTTCTATGCACCTGTTTTGTTTGACACCATTGGGTTCGGAAGCGACGCTGCCCTCATGTCGGCTGTGATTACCGGAATTGTTAACGTCGGTGCTACTATGGTATCCATTTATGGTGTTGATAAATGGGGAAGGAGATTTCTTTTCCTTGAGGGTGGAATTCAAATGTTGATTTGCCAGGTACCTCTTTTATTCATCAAGATCTTATATTTTTTCGGGCGCATTGGTGATAAAATTTCTTTTTACCTAAGTTTGTTTGGTTTCTACATTTCTGCAGGGTGTTGTTACAGCTGCAATTGCTGCTAAATTTGGGGTGGATGGAAATCCTGGTGAGTTGCCCAAGTGGTATGCCATTGTCGTGGTGCTTTTCATTTGCATCTATGTTGCGGGATTTGCATGGTCTTGGGGTCCCCTTGGCTGGTTGGTGCCTAGTGAAATTTTCCCTCTTGAAATCCGATCTGCTGCTCAGAGTGTCAACGTGTCTGTGAACATGATTTTCACATTTATCATTGCTCAAGCCTTCTTAGCAATGCTTTGCCACATGAAGTTCGGGTTGTTTCTCTTCTTTGCCTTCTTCGTGTTGGTGATGACCATCTTTGTGTACTTCTTCTTGCCTGAAACTAAGGGTATACCAATTGAAGAGATGGGCAGGGTTTGGAAGACCCACTGGTACTGGTCCAGATTCGTGAGTGAGGATGGGCACCCTAACGTCCAGATGGGTATGGCGACAACCGAGGGTATAAAAAACGTGTGATAGGAAGTCCATCTGATTCTTCCTCTGTTTTTAGTTCAATCTTTGGGTAGCAGTACATACTATTTGGTTGTCAAGTCTATATACTATATATATGGTTTATAATATAGTGTCTCGATTTACAAGTGCTCTTCAGTTTGCTCAAAAAGAAAATAGAAATTCAAGTGCTCTTCTGTTAAGTGGACAATGTGTTCAGGCTTACTGCTTTCAACATATTATCTTGGTTTAACTGTTTGGATTTTCCGGGACAGCCAAGAAATGCAGCACGTTTCTAAAATATAAACTTGATCCTATTATTCTTAAAGAGTCCATTTTTCGACCGGTTGAGGAGTCAAGTGCTACTAAACGCCACCAACTTGGCGCCATGTCGGCTTCTTATTTTGACAAGGTCTAAAGTGTTCTAAATAAGGCTAAATCGACACCCTTTTGTCCAATTTAATTTCTATTGGATGATACAAGCCTATGATTTGCCAAGATCATATCTTCATTGTCCAAGAAAATAATTACATTAAACATTTAATAATCCAAAATAAATTGCCTTTGACCAATTAGACAACCATCCAACATTCCAACTATCCAAAATAATAATTACATGCATATCAATTTAAAAGAACTATGATTTCCATTGGATGTTGATGGAAATAAATTCGTTATATTTTAGATATTGAAATCTTTGACTTTCTAACCTAATTCTATTGTCCCTCTTGGCATATTCCATGCTCTTCTCTTGTTTGTTTAAAATGTAGTTTTGTTCCTTAAGAAGAATTCTCTCTCTTAGAGACGTGACTCCTCAAGAATAGTATATTTCATCTTCAAGATCTTGATAATATCTTCAACTGACCTAGAGAGTCTTGCTTTTGCTTGGTTTTCTTAGCTTTCCTACACATTGGCCTGTCTAAGTCAAGAACATTATCTCCCAAGACACTGTCCCAATTAGCTTCATTTATTGATTCAGGAGCACAAGATGTACGAGTTGAAGGCGCCGACATTGATTGTCTTCTCAATATGTTTTCCTTCGAGCAACGCTCAACCCTTTTTGTTGGTCCTTTAGAAGATGTCAACAATGCTCTAAAGAAAATTTGGTCTTCTCTAGTTGATTGATACTTACTCTTTGCTTTGTCAACTTGCATAATCAAAACAAGCATAAAGAATACTTAGTTTGTACTTAAGTGAGAAAAAAAAATATTATTTTAACAAAATAATATTATAGTTGAACTTTATACCTTGTCTTACTCGGTTAAGGCATTCTAATTGAATCCTTCAACTCGGGCTAGATTGGTACAAAACTTCTTGGTCACTTGTTAAATGGTTGACCACCGATACATTAAGGACCCAATTGTACACTCAATGGTAGTTTGCTTATAGTCATTCAAATGTAAGAGGATTTATTTCCCTAAGTTGGGTATTTTTTTTTTATCAGTACCTTGTATTGCATTTAAACTTGTATTTAACCACACCGAGACAAAGAGTTTGTCTTTCTCTTGGGTGAAGTTCGTACCCATTTGTGATTTGTTAGTGGTAACAACCTCAACTTAGTGGTAACAGTCTTCAAAAAATATTGGACTATGTTGA
Organism: Juglans mandshurica; assembly: GCA_022457165.1. NCBI lineage: Eukaryota > Viridiplantae > Streptophyta > Magnoliopsida > Fagales > Juglandaceae > Juglans > Juglans mandshurica. The sequence continues at coordinate 19,275,390 of CM039627.1, read as the reverse complement.
GTTCGACTCGAAAATGAGTTCTCAATGTTAGGGTTCTCATGTAAGATCATGAAAAACATATTTCCATTGAGTGCATCTCTATAAAATGCAGACAATGAACTAATTTTGATATGAAAAATCAACCACAAAGTTGGACACAATTCATGGATAAAAGAAATCCTGCAAGTCATGATTGGTTTTGTGTTACATATCACAGGGAAAATGGGCATCCATGTTACTTTGCCATGGAATCCGAACCCCTAGGTTTGATTTCACACTGTAAATCAATAATCCAACAATCACAGCCTCGTTACATCATATATACAACACCAAGAGAGTACTTGCATATAAATAAAAGAAATTTCAAAATAACAGAGGCATTGAATGATTAATCAAAAGCTGCCATATGCTACTCCAAAACCAATTCACTATACAACATTTTCAAGACATATCACACTCTCAGTAGATCCCAACAAATCCAAATGCACAAAACAAGAGAATCTACTAGCAGGTCACGAAAGGATTTGCTAGCAGGTCGCAAATTCCCAATTCCGTTTCATAGAAAATCTGCTAGCAGGTCACGAAAGGATCCAATTCAACACAATAAAACTTTAGCACAAACTTAAGCAGGGGCATAAACCGTAGTTACTTTGATTGGAATTGAGCCAAATTTATACTCACAAAAATACATTTACCAAGAAACCTTACTTATTTCAATTCATCCCAGCCGTAAATCTATTCTAACAAGCACGAATAAAGACCCAAACTGAAATCAAGAGTTTCGTCCTCCGAGAACCTCAAAAAAAATGGATTCAGCCATAAATCTCGATATTTTGTTATGTGCGAAAGCGAGAGCAAGAGAGACAGAGACACACACATAGAGAGTACCGAAGGTGGAGAAGATTATCAAAGAAGACGAACTGAGCGGCTTCTGTCAATGGACGCGAGGGCACTGGAGAGTTGGGCGCAGAGTAAGTAGGATGCCAGAGAGAATAAAGAAACGCGGGAAGGCGGTCTCCGACTCTCCAAGATGAAATAAAAATGTGTTTTTAATGTTTTGGAGATCTACAGTAGAGCCTTGTCTACGAGAATCTACTGTAGGAATACCGAAAAATTTCTCCAATTTTTCTTTGAGGAAAAAATTTCTCCAATTTGATCCTTCTTATGTAGTGCTTAAGATCCGTTTAAATAGTTGTTAACATCGTTTTTCGCATACCTTTGGGCCAAGTTCAGAAAATTCAGATATTTCGAAATAGGTCTGCAAAAGATAACGGAGAAAGCAACTTGGGGAGGGCGGCCTCGGGGCTGGAGAGTCTCTGATGCCAAAGTTAGTAAGTGTTCTTGGAAGTTTGTAAATAAGTGAAGGAGTTTAGGGATCAGAGAGCTTTCTCGTACTTGGAGCTTGCTATTTATATTGTGGGTTAGGGGAGGTGAAGATTGTCCTTGCCCTTACAGAGGTCATGCCTCATATGTTGTTCCTGCTGTCAGAGTCCTTTAATACGGTGTGGCTCCATGACAGCAACATAAATGTGGTGTGTTGCCTAGTAGTGGCACCATTAATGCGACTTGGCTTCCTGGCCTTGCATTCATCCCTTTTGAGTCGTAGATGTCTAATGCTGATGAATCGAGGGTCTTCTGCATTTCCCGCTATGCTCTGTGTAAGTCTCTAAGTTTGAATGTGGCCTCAAGCTGTTAGACTGACCTATCTTGTCGATCTTGTCGACTCCTCGACTCTTGTTCCTGGTAGATGTTTTGCCGTCTACACAGACTCGATGGTCCTTGAGCCAGGTATTGGGCTGAGGTCCAGTGGGCTTTGTGAAATAGAAAAAATCCCCTTATAGTTACTACGCCAATTCCTCTCGGACAGTCCGAGAGGAATTCTTTCTTTACTCCTTAATCCTTTGCTCTACAAGACCACCCAACCGTCTTTGTTGTGAGCCATGCAATGGTTTGCCTTCCACCCACGTGTCAATATGGTGTCAGTTACTTTTTCTCATTGAATGGCGTCCCTTTGGTTCCTGTGTCGTGACTTCGTGTTACGCAATCATTTATTACGCACATCGTATTAGCATATATGCTTTGTAGAAGTTGCAATAATTAAGGGATTCTGGTACTTTGGGGGAACACGTGGAGTTATGTTGCCTCGGGAGTTCAAACATCAACCCCGCCTATATAAAGACCCTTCCTCCCTTGTGGAAATTCATTACTCACTTTGCCTTTTGCTCTGTTTCCTGTGTTTCTTGCTCATTGTTCGGGTTCTTTGTTCTTTGGTTTTCCTTCAATTGTCCCCAGCAAGTTCGTATTTTTCTTTAGATCTCTCATGGCTGTGAAGAAATATTTACGCCCTTCTGGACAGGCTGGGTCCTCTGGTGGTGCTCAGGCTGCAGTTGGCCAAGGTACTTCAGCCCGGATGAATTTGCCGGGTTTTCGTGGCACTCGGTGCTCAGCTTCCTCCTAGCGCGTGGAGGATTCTTATTTCGTGCTGCATCATCTGGGGCAATGCATTGGAGGAGGCCTGGTCAGACTTTCCGAACCTCACAGCCCATGAATTCTTCATTACTTACAACATTGTACGGAAGGGCCGGCACCTCTACAGCTTCCAACCAGTCCAAGAATTGGTTCGGTTGGAGGTGTAACAAGCTGTCGTGAAGGGGTACAACCGTTGATTCTTCCTCTTGTCGGGCGATGGATGGGAGTACCCGATCGGTCAAGCCATCAAACGCTAGTTTTCTGTATATGCTATATGGAGTACTTTTGGTGGGGACACGAGCCGCCTCCCACAGGCAACCTTGGAAAAGGCACTTAGGCTCAGGGTCGTCCGAGCTTGGGTGAAGGCGCATCCAGACAACGTTTCTTCGGAGGCTCTACTGATTGAGGATAGCCTTTGCCAATATTGTGACCTCTCTGGCCAACTTGCGCTCTGACGTGGGTTTCCCCATAAACCCGGTCACGTCGTCTGCTCGAAGCCTTTCCCCTAGCCCGCTGGTAGAGGTGAAAGGAAAGAACCCCGGAGGACCTCACCCACTAGGTCTGGTTCTGATAATGTCCCCATCCCTCCAGGGGGTCTGTTAGTTTTGGCACTCTTGATTCGGCCTGAACCGAGGGTGCCCAAGAAGATGGAGACGATAGCGAATCCTCCTCGCGTCGCATCGCCGGTCCAAGATGTAGCTGTCGAAGCTGCCCCCGTGGTCGAAATCATTTCCTCCGATGGTGTTGAGGTGGCAGGGACTCCGAGGAGGCAATAGAGCCTGGAGTTCCCAACGAGGGGGAGGGAGAGGAGTCATTGAAGAGGTTTTGGTAGACCTTCAGATGATCGCTTTGCCCGGTCATGCTGATCGAATTTGCAAGATAGAGGGTAGACTCCAAAGGCTATTTGAAGGGGTAAAACTTTAACTTGCAAGCTCTTCAGACTCTTCATTTGTTTCTTTTCTTGGTCTTGACTCTGATTTCTGTGATAGGGATTGGAGCACCTGGCGGCCTTTATCAGGTATGGCCAAAAGGAGTTGAGGAACAAAATCAGACTCTTCGTTCGCTTGTTCAGCTGGCCTTAGACTGTGTGGCTAAGGAGTGGAAGCAAAAAGAAGAAGCCGAGGAGGCCCTTGCCGACTTGATAAGGTCCCAGGGGAAAGTTGGTGAGCTTCACATTGAGGCCTTACTTGCTTCCGAGGCGAGGGAGACACTACAGCAGTCCATTGACAAATGCTAGTTGGAGCTTGAGCAGCTGGAAGCCGACAACCGAGAGCTGTGCCAACAGTAGGACTCTGACAGTCGGTCGAACAAGTGGCTGATGAAGTGGGTCGATGATGCCAATGAGTCTCTGACTAAGAAAAGGAAGGCCTTTGAGGAGGAAAAGAAACTAAAGAGAGAAGCCGAGGCGGGTCTTAAAAGCTCATGACACCACCATCCGCAACTTGCGAGAGCATTTGTCTTATGTTCGTGGTATCTGCGATGATGCGTGACTCTTTGGTTATAATGACGGCTTAGAGCGGAAGAAGACTCACGTTCTTCAGAACCCCTAGTGCGACCTCATGGTCATGAATGTGGGGGATTTTCCTCCACATTAGGAGTCTCTGAAGCGGCATGCTCTCCTTGGGAAGGGTCTAGTTCGGAGCGGACTTGGTGATGACTGATTGTCAAGATATTTTGATTAAAATACCTATTTAAAGTGAGTTAATTTGAGGTTAAATAGTTATATAAGTGAGATTAAATGTTATATTTTGAGGAGATGGGCCTTGTCTCATGGACTGTAAGTTTAGAAGATATATTTGATATTTACCTACCTTTTCATGGGCTAACAGTTTTGTTTAACATGTAGCTTCTAAGGCCCAGCTCTACACTTAAGCCCAACCTTACCTTGAAGCTCAAACCAACTACTCTGCCAGGCTTTATTCAAAGGCCCATTCCACTATCTTGCTTAAACCTACGCTGCATCTGTTGAAGGGGAGAAGCCAAAGGGTTAAAAAGGAAATTTCAAGAAAGAGGAGTGTTCTTCCAGAGGGTAGAATCGAGATAGGGAAAGACGACGGTTAGAAGAGAGAGAAAGAAAGATGAAGGGAAGAGAGAATAAAAGGGGCCGAGGCACAAGGGTGAAGGGAATTTGCATTGTGTCAGTTTTAGGGTTTTTCATTGTTATTTGTTATTTGGCTTTCTTGGGGAGTTTTCAAATTGACTGTGGGTTCAAGGGATTTCATTCCCGCGGGTTCATATCATTTGGTATCAGAGTCAATTTGAAAACTCCCCAAGAAAGCCAAAATCAAGTCAATGGATGGAGAACCTAGACCCGATGAGAACTCGTTTCAAGAACCTAGATTATATTAAAATCTAGACCCGTTGAAGAACACGTCTCAAGAACCCAGATTACAAAGGAGGAACGCCACAAAGGTTGTGATTTACCTTTGATAAGTTCAAAAGTTCAATTAAGAACAAGATGAGTAAAACTCAACTCACAATGAATAAATTCATCAAATTTCATAAACTTCATAATCTCATTAGAATGAGGCTACATAGAGTATTTAAAGCAAAACCTAATGAAACCCTAGCCAAAATAAACCCCCACCTTCCAAAAGTGCCCCTGGATGAACAGTGTCGCGGCTACAGTGCCGCACTACAGTAACTCTCGGCTACAGTAACCCTAACCCTAGTTCAATAAAATAATAACTTTCCCAACATGCCCTTGCATAGGCCCCCTTCAATACTTCCCATAATAAACTCAATTATTCTAAACTAATAACATAAGTTCTTTAAATGAATTAAATAAGTTGAAACCCTTCAAGAGCTCAAAGCCTTTAAGTCTTGTCGTTGCCCTCTTCCGTAGCTAATCAAATGAATTAAAACTGGATCTTCATCCTTCAAACCCCATCTTGAATGTTGGGCTCTTGCTAAACTTGCCCCAAGTAGATTGCATCAATCCTTGCATTGTCTCCTTGATCTTCTTAGCCCATCTGGAAGTTGCAAATGATCTTTAAGACTAGGCCCATCTTGGTTCCCATCATTCCCCCTCTCCTCAAAAGGATTCGACCTCGAATCTCCACCTGGATCAAAGGGAAAGTGGTTAGTAACATTGAAAATAGTAGAAACATGATACTTACATTGAAGATCCATTAGATATGCATTTTCATTAATTTGTTCAAGAATTTGGAATAGTCCATCCAAGCTACCCTTATCATCATCTGGTGAAGACTTTAAATCTAAAGGAGGAAATTGATTAAGTCTATAAACAATTTCAATTGGATAAAATTTAGTAGTGGCATGAACACTCCAATCATATGTAAACTCAATGAATGGCAAACAATACTCCCACAAATGTTCATGAAGCACATCTAAAGTCTTCCTCGAACCAAAATGACCACTCCAATATGCAAACTCAATGAATGACAAATGATACTCCCATAAAGTCAATGAATGGCAAATGATACTCCCAAAAACGTTCAAGCAACATGTCTGAAATCTTATTTTCACCAGAATGACCACTCCAATTATATGCAAACTCAATGAAATACAAATGATACTCCCGCAAACGATCGTGCAACACGTCAATGTATGGCAAATGATACTCCCACAAGCGTTCGTGCAATACATCAATGAATGACAAATTATACTTCCACAAACGTTCATGTAACACTTCAATGAATGACAATTGATACTTCCATAAACGTTCATGCAACACGTCATTGAAAGGCAAATGATATTCCCACAAACGTTCATGCAAAACAACAAAAGTCTTCCTTACACCATGGTTACCCAACAAACCACCATGTCCATCACACACAAGCAAGTTACGCATAAAACTAGTAGGTATACAAAATATATTCTTTCTATACAAGTACCAATCTAGTTTATAGAACTTACCAAACGATACTTTCTCACATGTTTCATACACACTAGCAAAGTCATAATCATTAGCATGCAATTCCTTATTATATTCAAGTTTCAACAATTTTGCATCTAAAATGAAGATAAGTACATACCTTCTTGCTAAAGCATCAACCACAAAAGTTTCCATACCTTGCGTGTATTTGAATACATGAGGAAAAGTCTCAATACAATCCTCCCGCTTAGCACGCATTATAGTTAACAACTTACCTTGTCCCATCAAGTGTGTCAAGGACTCATGTTCTTCAAAGAAAGGTTGGGTAGGGATTGTCGCACCTAGCACAAAATCCATGTAGTGCTCTATCTCCCTAATTGGTGGTAATCCACTAAACACACCGCTAGGAAACACGACCTCATATCCCTGCAACAAAGAGACAATAATACTAGGCAAACATACGTCAAGTTCGTTAGGATTAAGACTTGCCTTAGCATAAAAACTCACTTTTCTCTTTGTTTTTCTCTCACTTTCTTCAGACTCTCTTTTCTTTCTACTCTCTTTTTCTTTTTCACTCTCTTTTTCCCTTTCACACTCTTTTTTCTTTTCACCCTCTTTTTTTTCTGTCACTCTCTTTTTCTTCATCTTTTTTTGTACTCTCGACCTCACAATTATTTTTCAACTCATTCTCTCTTGTGCTTGAGGTCTTATTCTCACCCTCTTCTTTTTTCTCTCTCATTTTTCTCTCTTTCTCCATTTCGGTCTCACTATTTCTTTTCTTCTCAATCTCATCTTCACTCTTACTTTTCAGCTCAATCTCACTTTCACTCTTACTTTTCAGCTCATTCTCACTTTCACTCTTGCTTGTTTGCTCAATCGCCTTTTCACTTTTTCTTTTTTGATCACTCTCATTTTCACTATTTCTTTTTTGAGCAACCTCACTTTTCAATTTCAATTGGTCCCCATGGACATGTGTTGGAGTTAAAGGAGCAAGTTTGATTGTTTTTCCATCCTTTTCAAAACTGTACATGTTCCTTAACCCATCACGAATCACCTTCCTATCAAACTCCCATGGCTTCCCTAACAAAATATGACCAGCATGCGTAGGCACAACATCACAAAGGACCATATCCTGATATTTCCCAATTGAAAAAGAAACTAGCACTTGCTTATTTACCCTAACCTCCCTACAATCACACAACCACTGCAACATGTATGGTCTAGGGTGTTTCAAGGTACGTAAATTCAATTTCTCAACTAAAGTAGTGCTAGCCAAATTAATAGAACTCCTCAAATCAATGACCATACTACATACCTTGTTGTTGATGTGGCATGTAGTATGAAAAACGTTCTCACTCTGCTGCTCTGTATCATTCATCTTAATTTGTGTATTGAGTGCACGCCTAGCAACAAGAGACTCACCATACTCTTGTTTCTCATACCCATTCTCAATACTAGGCTCATGTCGCCTCCTACCTCTCTCACCTTGCAGATTTCTAATCACTTCTTATTGATTATCCATCCTATCCCTCACTTCACCCAACACCAAGTTCAACCGCTCAAACTGTTGTTGCATGGCTTGCAACACAAAAGATGAGTTATCTGCCACACCGTTTGGTGATGAGTCACTTCTATGAGACATCATAATATGCTGCACAAAAACAATGTTAGTGGAAAACCTTACACACTCCCTTACGTGTTTACACTCGAATAATGGCACTCCACTCGTGTTTCACTTTTAATTGGCTTTTTCCCGATAATAGTCTCACACTCTCTTGCCTTTTACCTCAAAAGTTTTCTCACTCAAGTTCTTTCAGAATTAGTTGAACTAAATCAAGATAATACAACCATGTATTATTCCAACCAGTAATATAGATGAAAGAAACAAGGAATGAATAAAATGACACGAGACTCAAGAAATTTATACGAGGGAAAGAGTAATTATAAAACAAGACACCAACTATCAAATTGTATTCAGCTCTTATGATGATAATAACTCAATCAACAGATACTTTATTTCTCTTTGTTGTAACTATGTAGCAACTTTGAATATCCTACCTTCTCTTTTCTTTTTCTTCTTCTTTCTGTTTTTTTTTTTCGAATTTTCTTTTCTTTTCTTTTCTTTTCCTTTCTTTTCTTTTCTTTTCTTTTCTTTTCTTTTCCTTTCCTTTCCTTTCCTTTCTTTTTCTTTTCTCTAATTCAACCACAAACAGCAATATTCAATTGTGAAAACCAAACAATTGAATTCAAACACACAAGCATGGACAATGAAGTAGAAGAGAATCAATGGGACCACACTCCAAGTAATTGACAAACTTAGAGATGCAGGAAACCCTAGAATTTTGAAACCCTAGGTGACGCAAATTTCAGCCAAACCCAAAACCCTAAGAATTTCGGCAGCCTACTTTTTGTTTCTATTTTTTTTTGTTTGGCAACCCTAGAACAATGATGCCCTAGAATTAAATGTGCAAGAAATAAAAGATAGAATCAGACCTGATTGGAAACCTTGCTCTGAATACCAAATGATAAGAACCCGCGGGAATGAAATCCCTTGAACCCACAGTCAATTTGAAAACTCCCCAAGAAAGCCAAAATCAAGTCAATGGATGGAGAACCTAGACCCGATGAGAACTCGTTTCAAGAACCTAGATTATATTAAAATCTAGACCCGTTGAAGAACACGTCTCAAGAACCCAGATTACAAAGGAGGAACGCCACAAAGGTTGTAATTTACCTTTGATAAGTTCAAAAGTTCAATTAAGAACAAGATGAGTAAAACTCAACTCACAATGAATAAATTCATCAAATTTCATAAACTTCATAATCTCATTAGAATGAGGCTACATAGAGTATTTAAAGCAAAACCTAATGAAACCCTAGCCAAAATAAACCCCCACCTTCCAAAAGTGCCCCTGGATGAACAGTGTCGCGGCTACAGTGCCGCACTACAGTAACTCTCGGCTACAGTAACCCTAACCCTAGTTCAATAAAATAATAACTTTCCCAACATGCCCTTGCATAGGCCCCCTTCAATACTTCCCATAATAAACTCAATTATTCTAAACTAATAACATAAGTTCTTTAAATGAATTAAATAAGTTGAAACCCTTCAAGAGCTCAAAGCCTTTAAGTCTTGTCGTTGCCCTCTTCCGTAGCTAATCAAATGAATTAAAACTGGATCTTCATCCTTCAAGCCCCATCTTGAATGTTGGGCTCTTGCTAAACTTGCCCCAAGTAGATTGCATCAATCCTTGCATTGTCTCCTTGATCTTCTTAGCCCATCTGGAAGTTGCAAATGATCTTTAAGACTAGGCCCATCTTGGTTCCCATCACTATTGGTGGGGATTCTGATCTCTATGGGCGGCATCACCTCGTGGTCGTATGTGAGGGTAACTGGGGTTTCCCCGTCGGCATTTTCATCGTGACCTGGTAGGCCCACAGGACGGTGGGAGTTCTTCTGCCCACGCCACCTTTCTGTCGTTGAGCCGCTTCTTAAGCATTCCCATCAGCATTTTGTTGGTCATCTCAACTTGCCCATTAGACTATGGGTGTCCTAGGGATGAGTATCGGAACTTGACCCCTCAATTCTCGACACCAATTGAGATTGTAATCGGAAATGAATTGCCTCCCATTATCTGATATAGTGGTGTGCGGGACGCCAAACCTGCAAACTACCGACCTCCATAGAAACCACGTGATGATGCTTGGTGTGATGGTTGCTAAGGCATCAGCTTCAACTCACTTGGTGAAGTAGTCCATAACCACTACTACAAACTTGACTCCTCCTTTGCCCGGGAGAAGTCGGCCGACCAAGTCAATTCCCAATTGGGCAAAGGGCCAAGGTGATGTGATCGACGTCAATTCCTCTTGCGGTCAATGGGGCATCCTGGCGTATTCTTGGCACTTTTGACACTTCCGCGCATAGTCCTTGGCATCCCGTAGGGCTTGAGGCCAGTAATAGCCTGCTTTCATTACCTTTCCGGCCAACGCCTGTCCTCCGGAGTGATTCCCACAAATCCCTTCGTGTATTTCCGCCAACACGTATTGCGCTTCTTCTGGGGAGAGAACCCTCTAATACAGGACTCCCTCAATTAGAGTGTAGTGTGCTGCTCTGTTTCTGATCTTCCTAGCTTCCTGTCTGTCCCGCGGGACCTCATTGGTTTCCAAATATGTGATTATGCCTTCAACCCCGTTTGGAGCTCCGGGCCGTATTTCCATTACCTCGATTCCCTCAACAGGCACTTCCACAATTTGGATCACTATTTGTTCTGGCAGGGGGAGTCTTCCTATCAAGACGCAACATGCGCTAGCTTGCCCGCTTTCTGATTTTCTATCCTCGACACTTGCTAAATTTGAAAATACTTGAAATGGGGGCGTTCGGCCTCTACCAGTGCTAAATATTTATTCAATTTTTTGCTTTTTATAGCAAACTCTTCTCGCACTTGATTTACCACTACCTGAGAGTCGATCCATACTTCTATCTCGGTGGCGCCTAAAGACTTGGCTGCTATTAGTTTTGATAGCAACGCTTCATACTCCGCCTCATTGTCCGTCGTTTTGAATGCCAACTTGATGGCGTAATTGTACTCGTCTCCCTTGGACACGACGATATGTACTCCCACTCCCCTCCAGCCCGGCAAGATGAGCCGTCAATGAATACTTGCCAAGGCTTTAAGGAGGTGCATCATCGTTATCTGCTGGGAAACTGATAAATTCAATAACAAAATCCGCTAGCACTTGCCCCTTTATGGTGTTCCGTGGGGCATAGTCGATGTCGAACTTGAACTCGCTCAATTTCACTGCCCAATTCATAAGTCGACTTGAGGCGTCCGATTGTTGTAGTCATTACTAGCGTAAAGGCCAGCTGCTCTATGCGGGGGTACCTGGCTTCGGCCCCCCAATACGCCCGGCTGGTGTAGTAGACCGGCCTTTAGACCCCTTCCTCTTCATCAATGCTGAGGAGCAAGCCTGAGGGGATATCATCATCAATGCTGATGAGCGATGGGCTCACGAGGAACTTCTTGAGGGCTTCGAATGCCTGGTCACACTCACCATCCCATGCCTTTGCCTTCTGCAAGACCTTGAAGAATGGTAGACATTTGTCGGTGGATCTTGACACGAACCTGTTGAGGGTGGCTACCTGCCTGGCCAACCTTTGTACTTCCGTTTATACTTCGAGGTGGGGCCATGCAGAGGACGACCTCCACCTTCTCGAGGTTGGCTTTGATCCCGTGGTCGGACACCATGAATCCTAGTAACTTTCCCGATCCAACACCGAAAGCGCATTTTGCTTGGTTCAGCTTCATTTGATACTGTCGTAGTATCGCGAAAGCCTCCCTTAAGTCACTTAGGTGTTGTTTTAGGGTTCCACTCTTAACTAGCAAGTCATCCACATAGACCTCTATGTTTCTTCCTATCTGGTTCTTAAACATATGATTGACCAATCGTTGGTAGGTGGCGCCGCGTTCTTAAGCCTGAAGGGCATTGCCGTGTAGCAATACAAGCCTCGGTCGGTGATGAACGAAGTTTTCACTTTGTCCTCGGAGTTCATACGAATTTGGTATACCCAAAGTAGGCATCTATAAAACTGAGCATACAGTGGCCCTCCATGGAGTTGACAATCAGATCGATGCAAGGAAGCGGGAAGCGGTCCTTCGGGCAGGCTTTGTTGAGGTCAGTGAAGTCGACGCACATTCTCCATTTACTGTTTGTCTTCTTTATGAGCACTATATTGGACAACCACTTCGGGTAATGGGCTTCTCGGATGAATCCCGTGCTCAGCAGACGGTCCACTTCCTCAGCTATACAGACATTCTTTTTTGTGTTGATGCTCCGACATTTCTACCTTACTCATTTAGGCTTTTGGCCTACACTAAGGCTGTGTTGTATGACTTTGGATGCTATTCCAGGCATATCCTCGTGGCTTCAAGCGAACACGTCTTGGTGCTTAGCGAGAAGTTGTCGTATGGCGCTTCGGGCTTCAGATGTCATTTCGCTTCTAATCTTTACTCTGACTTCTTGTCGATTTGGGTCGAGAGTGACAAGCTCCTATGGTCCGATTGGTTCCGCTTTCCAGAGTTCTTGCTTGTCTCGGACTTTGCTTATGACCTTCGCACAATCTGGAGCTGGCAAGAAGATGCAGGCACCCTCAGCAGGATACGCTTTGCTTACCCCGCCGTTCGTCGACATCTCTTTGCAGGTGTGTGTATAGCTTTCTTCTATTACGCCCTTCTCACTCCCCTGTACTTGGCTCTTTTGCTAATTGACCTCCATGCCACTGGTACCACTGGCAAGCTTTCGAATTGCCCAGAATGGGTTGCCTTAAGCACGCAAATTACATGTAAGATCTATAACGATCCCACAGACGGTGCCACTGTTAACTTTGTGTTTTGTACACATTTAGGCTAGGTTCCGGCAACTCAGGTATTTCGAAATGGGCCTGTAAAAGACAATGAAGAAGGCAACTTGGGCAGGGCGGCCTCGGGGCAGGGAGTTTCCGATGCCAAAGTTAATAAATCTTCTTGGAAGTTTGTAATTAAATAAAATAGTCTAGAGATTAGAGAGCTTTCTTATACCTGGAGTTTGCTATTTATACCGTGGGTTGGGGGAAGTGAAGATTTTCCTTACCCTTATTTGTAAAAAAGTAGACTCCACCATAAAAAAATATAAAAATACATTTTCTTTTGTAATTAGACCTATTTTTTTTACAAAAAAACATATACAAAACTTGTCTATTTAGAATTTATACTTAGCATTACTCTTCAAATGCTATGCTATGTCAGACATATCGCTGTAGTAAACATTTCACGATCTTTGGTAACCATTGACTCGACATTATCGAACCATCAATAAGCCAATTATTATTGTTTGCTAACTTAGCCGAAGATTCGTTGAGATCACATACTTCCCAATCCATCTCAGTAGTATTTTACATATATATTCAATTTTTGCCAGTTCAGGAACGACTGTTCCTCCTTACGAATATCATTGACCAACTTTTCTTTAGCGGGAATAATAAAAAATAAATATAAAAAATAAAAACAGAGCCTATAAAAGTTGAATAATTTCGGAGTTCTATATTCCCTCGCCGCCGGATCGTTGTAAAGTTATACGAATTATGAGCTGTGGGACCATCCAACGGCCACAAAGGGAACAGCTTGTTCACAGGCCACTCCTTGTTCCTTTAGAAAATGATATTTCCACTGTATATATAGTGGTGTAACCAGAAATTTGTTATAGTGGGTTGAGTAAAACTAAAATTATAATAAAATATGTTTTATTCTATTTTTGAGTTAAAATAATTTTGTAGAGGGAGCCAAAATAAATTTTTAGAAAGGAAACCAACACAATATAAGATAATACAATTCTATTAAATCATAAAAAAGTAAAATATATTTTTTTTTCAAACTTTGGGGGGCCATGCCCCCTGCCACTATGTAGGTCCGTCACTATGTGTATGGATTAGTAATTTTTTTTTTTAAAGTATTTGTGTTTTTATTTTTTTTTAGTATATTTTAAAAATATACTAAAAAATGCTTTTACAAAACAAAAACAAGAAAAAATATAACAATGATTGGTACCTTTTCCGTGCCGATCCAAGGTGGATGTAGCATCATCCTCGAGTCTTTTAACTCTTTGACTTGGCTGTCGTCACGTGACTTATTAAAAAAAAAAGAAAAATATTCAAAACAAAATAACTCTCAAAAAGCACAAAAAGATTCTAGGTTTCCTTGTATGCTTGTGTTTTTAATTTTTTTAACAATCTACATGTTACTACGTTATAGTGCCATATCAAGAGAACAAAATGAATGATATAAATTATGAAGATAATAGCATTATCCTACACACGGAGATATTATAGTGTAATTAAAAACTCTTACAAATCTCGAAAAGCACACCAAAAAAAAAAAAAAGTTCAAAGAAAAAAGAAAAGAAAGATACACTTATTTATTTAACTATTTTACAATTTATTTTCAATCAACTAATACAATAATGCAATTGCATTAAAAATAAATTTTAATATTATAAATTTAACCTTCATTGTCGAGTTATAAAATAGTTATAAGTAGATAATTTTCTAAAAGAAATATTAATTTGAAAGATAAAATCTCTTACATCACACAATTTTATTAAACAATGTGTGATTTGTCATTTTTATAATTTTATTCAAACATATATTTAAAAATTAAGATAGAGACAAAAATGACAATTCAGATGCTATTACATAATTGAAGGTTAAATGGGAAAGTTAGCTAAAATTTATATAATTGATGTAAAAAATACCCCACGTTGGATTGACCAAATCTAAAATAAGATGGACTTCTGCTACAGTGGTTGGCTAAAGATGGAGAACCACAATTGATTCACTAAATATTAAAATACTAATTTATCACTCCAAGCAATTATTAAAATATTAGTTTCTCACTCCAAGCAAAAATACTATTTGGTTTGTAATTAAGAAATTTAAATAGAATTTTAAATGAGTTTAATCAAATATTATTTGTTATTAGTATTAAATGACTTTTAAAAATATGACTTTTTTAATATTAATTTAATTAGAATATAATTGTTATTAATATTAAATTAGTATAATTATAAAATGTGATATAAATAAATTAAATAAAAAATTATTAATTTAATAATATTTTATTATTATATAGAGAGTGAATTGTTAATGAGATTAAATTTAAATAGAATAGATAAATATAAAAAAGTGTGAGATTAATTAAATTTTAAACATACATTTGGCCAATTCTAGAATGATCCAAGTGGATATCTGTGGTGAAAAAGCTTCCCTGTAAAATTTCTCAATTCGAAAAAGCCATGTTCCTGTCTCTATATATACACTAGCTAGCAGCAGTACTCTAAAATCTTCTTCCGCTTAGCCTATGTGCCTCCATTCGTCATTACTATTTGAGAGTTTTTGGTTCCTTCTTTGTTTTGAACTTCTTTCTCGGTACACTTGAGCATTCTCCTTGCAGCTTTGACCAGCCAAGATGCCTGCTGTCGGAGGAG
This sequence comes from Juglans mandshurica, assembly GCA_022457165.1. Classification (NCBI taxonomy): domain Eukaryota; kingdom Viridiplantae; phylum Streptophyta; class Magnoliopsida; order Fagales; family Juglandaceae; genus Juglans; species Juglans mandshurica. The sequence goes on along the minus strand of CM039627.1, from coordinate 19,260,089 downwards.
TTCCAGCGGATGGTGTGCCAGGCAAGGTGTACACGGGGAAACTTACTCCTTTTGTAACTGTAACGTGTATTGTCGCTGCCACGGGGGGCTTGATTATTGGTTATGATATTGGAATTTCTGGTAAAGAATACGCACTTCGAATGGAAATCCTAATGAAACATCGAAATCGTTTTGCTTTTTAATCTAAATCATGATTATGTGTTGACAGGTGGAGTGACGTCAATGGACCCGTTTTTGAAGAAGTTCTTCCCGTCGGTGTACCGGAAGAAGCATGAGGAATCATCCACCAACCAGTACTGCCAATATGACAGTGAGAAGCTGACAATGTTCACGTCGTCCCTGTATTTGGCTGCTCTGCTTTCATCCATCGTGGCGTCCACTGTGACACGTAAATTCGGTCGCAGGTTGTCCATGCTCTTGGGCGGCCTTTTCTTTTGCGTGGGTGCCATCCTCAATGGCTTTGCCCAAGCAGTCTGGATGCTTATCGTCGGCCGAGTGTTACTCGGTTTCGGTATTGGGTTTGCAGGACAGGTATTTTTTTTTTCTCTGTTCCGTGATCTGGGATATCTTATTTTTCCTGGAGAGTAGTTTCTTATATATTTATTGCTGCTTTGGATCTTGAATTTTCCTGTGTTTGTTCAGTGAACGTTGGATCTTGAATATATATATTTATTCCGTTGGTTCTTCAGATTGCTTAATGGTTGTAGAGATATGGGCTTCTTCTACTTGTCACTGTTCCCAGTTTTTCTGAATCTTTTTCTTAATAAATTGAAGTAAACACTTTCGGAAAGAAAAGATGGACACGATTCGTCCCTCCCCAGAAATCGAAGAAGACTTTGGACTAACTGGAACTGCAGAACACCGTTTTCATTACAATTCATTATGAAAATTCTCGATGATACACCATAAATGACATCACTGCTGTGTTCTTTGACTTCTCCTCAATAATTTACTTAAAGAATCCATAACGTGTGGATTCGTTTTTTGTTTTTTTTCAAGGAGCATGGCAACTTGACAACTAGGCGTTGGATAGAGTATTGAAGTTAATGTGGTCGCTTTTTCTGTACATGCAGTCAATTCCTCTCTACATCTCTGAGATGGCCCCTCACAAGTATAGAGGAGCTCTAAACATTGGTTTGCAGTTATCAATCACAATTGGTATCCTTATTGCCAATGTGTTGAACTACTTCTTTGCAAAGATCAAGGGTGGGTGGGGATGGCGCTTGAGCTTGGGTGGGGCCATGGTCCCTGCCCTCATAATCACCGTTGGATCACTTGTCCTTCATGATACCCCCAACTCTATGATTGAGAGGGGCCTACACGGTGAGGCCAAACAGAAACTCAAAAGGATTAGGGGTGTTGAGGATGTTGAGGAAGAGTTCAGTGACCTTGTTGCTGCTAGTGAAGCATCAAAACTTGTGGAGCACCCTTGGCGAAACTTGTTGCAACGAAAATATAGACCTCACCTCTCTATGGCAATCCTAATTCCCTTCTTTCAGCAACTCACTGGGATCAATGTCATCATGTTCTATGCACCTGTTTTGTTTAACACGATTGGTTTTGGAAGCGATGCTTCCCTTATGTCGGCGGTGATTACCGGAGGTGTTAACGTTGCTGCAACCTTTGTTTCTATTTATGGTGTTGATAAATGGGGAAGGAGATTTCTTTTCCTCGAAGGTGGAATCCAAATGCTCATATGCCAGGTAACCTATTCATAATAAAAACTATAGTCACAAGATCAGTTGCCTGAACTTAAAAGGTTTTAAGTGGGAGAGAGATAAATATATGAAATGGGGGCCTACAACATTTATTGTTGCCTGTACAAATACTCCGAACAGTATTAAATGAACAATAAATGTTCTAGGTACACTTCATGTATCTCTCAGTCACTTGAGACCCTAAAGTTCGGATAATAACTTAAAAAGATCTTTTTAATAATGACATTAATTAGTTGACCTATGATTATATGGTTTTTATGTGTCTGCAGGCTATTGTTACAGCTGCAATTGGTGCTAAATTTGGAGTGGATGGAGATCCAGGTGAGTTGCCCAAGTGGTATGCAATAGTTGTGGTGCTTTTCATTTGCATCTATGTTGCCGGGTTTGCATGGTCTTGGGGTCCCCTTGCCATCTTGGTGCCTAGTGAAATCTTCCCTCTGGAAATCCGATCTGCTGCTCAAAGTGTCAATGTGTCTGTCAACATGGTTCTCACGTTTGCTATTGCTCAAAGCTTCTTATCAATGCTGTGCCACATGAAGTTCGGGTTATTCCTTTTCTTTGCCTTCTTTGTGTTGGTGATGACCATTTTTGTCTACTTTTTCCTGCCTGAGACAAAGGGTATCCCAATTGAAGAGATGGGCAGGGTTTGGAAGACCCACTGGTACTGGTCCAGATTCGTGAGCGATGATATTCACCCCAACGTGGAGATGGGCATGGGAGCAGCCCAGGCTATAAAAAACGTGTGCTAGCATTTTTGTTTTTCATATAAAGGGCTTTCTCAATCTGTCAACAGATCATGGTCCAGCCTATTATGGACCCACCCATATATACCAATCCATTCAAAATTCAACATGGATTTATTGCTTTGATCCAATATATTGATATTTGTGCAATTATTTCATCTTAAATCATTTCATCTTATCTCGCTATCTAAACGTGGCTTAAATATGAAATCTATTGTGTTTTTTAAACGATCACGATCACGAAAACAAAAACACATCTTATCATATTTTATATATGTAGAAAACTACGCATATTCAATGTGAATTCCAAATATACAAAGGTGACATACTCAGCCAAAAAATAAGTACAAAAAATAAGTACAAGGTTGATATATTTATAGTGTAATAAAGCCTCTTCAATAAAGAAAATATAAATACAAAATATTCTGTCCTAAAATATTTGAAGAGTATGATCACCATAATCTTTGTAGACTATTAGGCAATATGCTTGTTTTCTACAGAATATCTGTGTTTGCTAAAAGCCATCATAGCCAAATATATTCAAATAAGGTGATGGCCATTGCGGCCTCAATATAGATTGGGAAAGAATTAATTGTTTCTTACTACACCAAGAAATCATAGATGCCCTAAGGTAGAAAAAATAGTCTGTGTTGAAGCGACGATCAACTGGATCACCAGTATGATTGGCATCAAAATAAGCATGTAGTTCAAGGAAAAAAAAAAGAAAGAAGCTTGGATAGCATATTTATATCACGTCATAATAAACTAAGGCTTGTTTCGGAAAAAGTTTCCATTCCAAAATTTTCATATCATCTCATTTCATTTTCTTTCTAAATATCATTCAAATACAAATATTTTCAAACTAATCATTACAATTTTTCCAAATTAATCATTACAACTTTCACAAACTTTCAAATAAAAAATTAAAAACAATTCAATTTTTTCAAATCTCTAAGCAAAAATAATATTAAAAAAATATATTATAACAATATTTTAACTTTATAATATTTTCTATTCAATTTTTTCTCTTTTATTTCTCAAAACCCCATAAAACATTAAGGGGATATTTGGAAACAATTTTCATCTCATTTCATTCTATCTCATTTCCTTTCCAAACATTATTCAAACACAAACACTTTCAAACTAATCATTAAAACTTTCCAAAATTTCAAATAAAAAATAAAAAATAATTCAAAATTTTCGAATCCCAAAACAAAAACAATATTAAAAAAATATATTCTAATAATATTTTAGCTTTATAATATTTTTATTCAACTTTTTCGCTGTCATTTTCTAAAATCCAATAAATACTTAACTTAAACTATTTCACTACTATTTACAAACTAATTTACTACTATTTAAAAATTCTTATCTCATCTTACTCCTCAAACTTCTCTTGGTTAAGAACTATTTCATCCATGTATTCTTATACAAAATGTAAATATGATGCAACTATATGCAAAGGGCTGACAATATTCCGAGATTGCTTCCTATAAATACATACATACGCACATATAACCAACTATCCATTTCCTTACACAGGGAACCTCTGTTTTCTCTCATTCTCCTTTCTATTTCTGCAATGTGTATACACTTTCAAGGTAGTGCCTTTTCCCTCCTCCCTCCACCGGTTCGGTTTTGGTTAGATCAGCTGCTCTCCGGCCGCCATCTGCCTACAGCTACCGATCTACTGAGACAGAGTGGAGTCACGCCAAAAAGCTCGGCTCCTCTTTGTAGGACATGGGTGAAGACCAAGAAATTGGTCGCAAAAACCCGTGTTTTTATTTTTTATCTACTACTTTGTACTTGTAACAGCCCGTTAGAAATTCATTAGTGAAATTTCTATTACTTTTAGGAATCTCGTGAAAATTCCATAAGTTTTTACGAATCGACCAATCGCATAGGTTTTAGTCTATCAACATAGTCAGTGTTATCACTCACTATGGTGCTAAAAATATGAGTTTTATTTATTTGAGATAGTTAGAAGTGTCAGAATGCGTTATGGTCTATGCCATTAGATTCAGTTGATTATTTAGGATTTTATGGCACAATAAGTTTATTTTCATATTTTCGGACAAAACGCCTGTTTGAAACTATGAAATTATTTTTAGGGGCACTTCGAGGTTGAATTTTGGTAAAATATTTACACTGTAGGTTAATATGAATATTTAGGAATTTTTAGTGCTAAGTTTATGATTCACTTTTTCGGAGTGAATAGTAACCTCGGTAAGCGTACCAATTGCAGTGTTTCAAAATCATAGTGTGGAATGTCCAATTTAGATTAGAAAAGTTTTAGTTGGACACTTGGCAAGATCTTAGCCACACTTAGTGAATAATATTAGACACTTGGCACCATGAGGAGCGTTTGATGGATTTGAAAGAATCAAGGTGTGAAATCATGCCACTTAAGCAAAACTTTGTTTCTTCTGCTCAACCAAATTGTGCCAGACTAAAGAGGGTCTCAATCCTACTGAAACCCTAAATGGTGGGAATCCAATTGAAAGCCCAAAAGCATGGTTGAAATCGGAGCCCTAAACGGTTTCCCCAAAACCCTAAAGTTGGCCTCTAAACCTTTTCTAATCCAATTTCTAGCATTGTCTTTAATCACTTATTAAATCACTTCCACATGCTATTAATCCTTCAAATTTGTATTAGAACATCATTATCTAACCTTGTTAACCTTGAAAAATTGATTGGGCCAAGTGATATTGGATTTGGGCTTGATAGCAACCCAAACCCTCTTTAAACCCCAAAATTTAGGCCCATTCGGTTTAGGCCCATTAAGGCCCACGAATTTGGACACCATAGGATTGCTTCATGGCTACGTTTTGTACCCTCACTTGGCTGGCCAGATCTTTACAAGAAGGGCCCAGAAGGTTCTTGAAGTACAAAGCTAAAGGGCCACCTCACTCTTTCACTCTTACACTCTACCTTGAGAAAAGATTTTGGACTGATTTTTATGAGAAGAAAAGGCCAACACTCAACCTTTCCTTCAGTTATCACTTTCCATAACTTGTGTAAGAGGCTCTCCAGTCCACTTCCCATGAAAAGCAACCCTCCTGTACACTTTTCCTTCATAGAATACAAAAGACACGCTCGGACAGTTTTTCTTACCTCTTTTGAACGCCTGTTTCGAAGCTTTTTTAAGTGGTTTCTCGCCAAGTTTCCTTCATGAAAGTTGTTTCTTTTGGAGTCTAGTTTACGTGGATATCTTATTTGTTGCATTTGGAGATCATTTGATTGTAAAAAGTTGTCTAAAACCCAGAAAGGTCATTCTGGGCGATAAATTGGAGAGTGTGTTCTTTTTTGGAGTTTTTGGACCAAGCTAATGATTAGATCTTGGTCCGAAATTTTTATGGAGTACTGTTAACATGTGTATATGATTATTGGTTGAGGATTTGTTGCATGATTAAAAGTTTTGGTGAAATATTTTCTTAGGTCTAGAAACTTAGAAATTGTAAGAGGAAAAACAGTTTTTGTTTTGAGAAAATTTAAATCTTTTATGCTTTAATCTTATTCCAATGGCTTTGATATTTTTATTTGAAGATCCTAAGCCTCTTATATACATGTTAAAATGTTATTTTGAAGATATTTGATGTTAGTTTCGAAGATAGGAAATTTTATGCTATGAGATATTCTATTAGGCCAAAGTGATGATGTGCTTGGCTAAATTTATGTTTTGCTTGATGTTTAGCCATGTGATCTTGAGTTTGACGCTTGGAACTGTTTTAGGACACCTTTTTAAACCATGTGATGTTTTGGTTTGAAAATCATATCTTTATAAGTCATGGATCAAGAGGTTGATAAAAAATAGTTAGAAACAAAAATCTGTTTTGAACTTAGAAGAAAAACCAAAAGTTCAAGTATGGTTTTAGTGATTTTGATGACTTTTGTTCATGATTCAAAACATGATTACTCTTAGGAATATGTTATGAGTATAGTAGAAGAAAAACTTTGATTTTTGATATTTGAAGGAATTACAACAAAAATCAAAAGAAATAGCCTTTGTAAGTTTCGGCCCTATAGAGTTTTAATGGTTGTGTTTAATTTTAAATTTTTCTGAATTGATATTTGAGTTTATGACAAAATTTACATTTAATTTTGGTGATTTTTGGAGTTAGGATGCAAAATCCTAAAGTTAGGGGTAAAATAGTCATTTTCCCACATGTAGAGGGTAAAATGGTAATTTTACTCTAAGTTGATATTTTTTCATATTCCTAATTGTTAGTGATTAAGTTCTAATTTTTAGAAATCACTACTTTTAGTTTCTCGTGATCGCACTTGAGTTTTGTCTCGAAGAGCGAAGACCGATGTAAGTTAACTTTTAACTTACTATCAGTTTAATGTGTATGAGTGATAGTAAGGGAACTAAAGTCTACTTAAGCATGTTATCATATGTACCATGCCAAGTCATTACATATTTATCTGTTACACAGAATTTATTCTGTCATGAATTATTCATCTGTTACACAAGATATTCTGTCATGTATTGCTATACATTGCAAGTATGTTATGTTAAGTTAAGTATGCCATATGTTACATGTATTTCATGTCACATAATATTCACTGTCACATGTTACGCCATGTTAAGAAATGTTGTCTGTTACATGGTATGCTATGTTACAAAATGTTGCCTGTTACATGTATGTCATGTTATAAAATGTTGTTTGTTACATTTATGTCTCAAAGTATGTCATGTCTGTCGTCTTACGTTCATGTCACGTTATGCTACGTCAGAACTTCTATCTTTTATGTCACGTTCCTGTTGCGTCACGTTACGAAATGACATGTATGTCAGTTAAGTTATTCATGTCAATCACGACCCTAAGAGCTAGGGTCGTGTGAAATAAGTGTGGCACATCTAAATAGGTGTGAAATTTCCTGGGTTGACGAAGTACAGTCAATAGGTTGCGAATTGGGCCTAATTAGCTTGTCACCGGAGCACGCCAGACACTAACGCCGATGGTGCCACACATTATGTTACGTGTGTCTGCAGTAAGTGTGGCACAAACAAATAAGTCATGGGGCCACAACAACTGTGGAGCATATACTACGTGAGACACAACAATTGTGACACGCAGAATACGTGGGGCCACAACAACTGTGGAGTATGTATTAACGCACTCACAGCTGGTATAGACACCTGTGTTGTGATGCGGTAATCGGCAGGGACACACGGCTCAAGGGGACATGTGTAGCACCCATATGGTCACTTTAATGATTAAGTCTATTGAATAAGATTCCAAGTTCATGTATTTCACGTTCAAGTCATGTTTCATGTTATGTTCAAGTTTACATTCACGCAATCATGGTAATCCCATGAGACAATAATACGTTTCAAGTTCATGTTATGTTATGTTCATGTTCAAGTTATGTTTCAAGTTCACATTTATGTTATGTCATGCTCAAGTTCATGTTATGTTCAAATTCGTGTTCAAATTATGCATGTTCACGTTCATGTTATGTTTCAAGTCCATGTTATGTTTTAAGTTCATGTACATGTCATGTCACGTCAAGTTAAGTTTAAGTTCCAGTTCAAGTTATGTCAGCTCATGCCATGTTATGTCAAGTTACGTTATGCTTATTATTTCATGCCATGTTATGTTTTCTATTGATTTGATTATGCATTCATGCTTTTACTGCCATGCATGCATCATTAACCTGTGTGGAAGTTTCCTGTCAACTTGCTGAGATTTGTAATCAAATCTCACTGTGGTAGTCCCAACTACCATTCCCCCCGAATCGGGAAACGGGATTCGACCAACTGGAAACGGGAATCGACTAACTGGATCTGAAGGAGAAACGAGAATCGACCAACTGGAAACGGTCGACTAAGGGACGGTGCAACGTAGATGGTAGTACAGTAGTTACCTCATATTACTACTTGTATTTGTGGAGTTCAATCTCCAGCACTCTTTTGATCACAACCATATGGACTATTGTTGTGATCTTAGTTGTTTAGTATGTCATTAAGTATGAAGTATGTTTTAAGTATTTGATATATTTTAGTTTGGTGCATAGTATTGCTAAAGAAAAAAATTATCCGCTGCGAATATCGCATAATACTAGATGCATGTTAGGAACATTACATCTTATATGTCATGAACGGGGGCAGGTAATCTTGTGTTGCATGTCTCGATGCTTCAAATGTCCGTCCGATCCCAAGCGAAATTTGAGAGCGTCACAGTACTGTTGTTATTGTTCTAGGGTGTTTGTTGGGGAACTCCACTCCCTCCGCTTGTATCATCTTCAATAATGAAATATACTTGCTTGTTTAGGGGAAAAATAAAAAAACATACATACGCACATATATATGTATGTATGTGTTGAGTGAACAGGCAACGAAAGCTCTTTGAGCCCAAGGCTTGAACTCAAGTTAGGCAGTTGTAACTTCTAAGAGGTGCCATTGCCCAACGGAGGCAATATAGCAATGCGTGAAATGCCATCGTGCCCGCGAGTAATGGTGTCAAGATGCGAGATGATGCCATCTTGGAGACTAGAAATTCTGGAGCATTTATAACGGAAGGTAGAAAATGACGCATTCAATGTACTAGGCAGTATATAAATTTTAACAAGATAGAATAGTGAGAAGCGTCTATTACAAAGGGACATGACATGAGCATTTAATGAGATAAGATTGGAATAAAGCGCCACACCGATAAAAAGCTGCCTGATTAAGAGCCAAGATATATAATTAAGCACTCAATGCAGTCGATAAAGTCAAGTGAGTCTAATGATCGATGCATGCATGATAATGGACAAAGAATACTCTCAATTATAAATAGCCCAAAGCACAAAGTAATAGCTAAATACTTTTTTTCGAAAATGTTTCGCATTGATTCTCTCTCTCGTCCCATAGGCCCCTGCCCCATAATTATATTTTGTTTTAAAATTGTATAAAAGCCGTAGAATAGTTCTTTGTATCATTATAGCTCAAAGTCAAATATATTTGGACTTGCCTAATCCAATGCAGGTAATTTTGAGCATAAGAAATGATAATTGCAGTCGTGAGTCTATAAGTACCGCATAATTATTTTAAAAAAAATGAATATATACAAGACCCACATGAAAAGAAAATTAATTTTTTAATAGGGGATCCACTATTTTTTAAAATGATTGCACGACGCTTGCGCACTCCACGACTATATGTAGTATTACTCAGTATGAGCATATATTAGGCAAACTGTTGGCTTAAATTGAGGATGTATATTCCAATACTAGTGCTCTTAGTACTAAGTCCAATTACCACTATAATGGAGCGGCCTATACACCGAGCATGAAATCCATGTTGAATCTCATGGGATCCCGAAGATGATGGGCCTACAACTTTATCATCATGAATTGTGGTTATTGCAGATTAAAAATTGAGGATGCCCCAAATAACGTAAATTGACAGATCATTTAAATAGCTGTCAAAATTTACAACTTTAATATTGCCATTTATAAGTTATCCAGTTTATAGGTACCTTTACAAGATATGTCAGTTTGTAGAATTACTTTTATGTAATCATTTTGTGGTTAGAGTATTTCTCTTCTCATATATATTAACATCCAAAACTAACGTTGGTGTACGTAAGAGACATACAGATGGGAGAAAGGGAAGAACATTTTACGGTACTAAATTGAGGTCTTTTAGCAACAATCTACATAGAGTTTTATTCCATTTCTTTCACACTAAAAGAAAAGCTGCAAATGGCTATTGACAGAGTATCCAAATAGCCAGTAATTGGAAGAAAAACTCAAAATGCTGGAAGACATAAATTGCATTTTATGATCACCTTATTAAATAGTTTCTAAATATGATTTACTGTAGAGTTCCGTTAGTACAAAGCCATTGACCAGTGAAGAGTGCAGTACAGTTGAGGTTGGGGTTGATTAAATTAAAGAAATTGTCTGTCAAGTTGAATTCCTGTATGATGTTAAAGCAAATGTCTCCGGTTTGAACACCGTAGATGGAATCACAAACCAGCTTGATGGGATTTGGCTTCAGGAATCCTCCTGCTTAATTAATTTCAACATCAAAAGTGAAAAGATGTCAACTAATTTCCATTTCATTTGTTGAAAAAATAAATAAATGGTTACTCTCAGCTAGCTAGGCCAAGACTTACCGCCAAGAAATTGACTTTCAGCCACAGAGAAGATTATAAGGAGAAGAGAGAGCATCAAACCCAAGTAAAGACTCGTTGCTGTTGAGTTGCTAGAATTGGCCATATCTGCTTCTCTTTTACTTTTGTATAGGAGCTCTTGTTGTGGGTTTTCGTCTCCGTCGAGCTAGCCCTCCTATTTATAATACAAAATCAGTGAAAAAACCAAGAAATTGGGGAATGATAATAAGTACAGTTGGCATCGATTTGAATACAAAATGGATTAACATTGGACAGCAATGTTTTCTTGCTGGGAATGGATTGATTATGATAAATATGATATGTTTTCTTGGACGATCTTCCTTACCACTTTAGAGAAGTAGTATTGAATCTAGAGATATAATATGTTCCGACGTTTCTACTACTTAATTTCTACATCATATATATATATATATATATATATATATATATATATATATGAGAAATGATAGTTGCAGTAGTGAGTGCGCAATGACCGTGCAATCACTTTGAAAAAAGTGAATAAATACGGACCCACATAAAAAAATAATAAGGTCTAGTGTATAGAGCTGCTATACATGATGAGGTGGAGTTTTGTATATATAGATTCTTAGCTATTTAATTTACATACAGAAAAATCATGATCGATCCACAGGCACAAAGAGTTTGTGACTAATTAAGATTTGCAGACACAAGTAACATCAGTAGTACTCATGCATGCTAATGCAGAACATTAAAATGGTAGCTAGCTCCTTTTGTGTCAGTTTTTATTGAGTGTATTGGTACGTTACATTAGGATGCATGATAACAACGGCAACTTGATGAACGAATCATTAATTTCAAAGAGGTGAAGAATTTACTCTTAGGGATTGTTTGGAAAGGGAGATGATGTCTTCTCATCTCATTTCATTTTAAAATTTCTTATTATTTACTTTCTAAACATAACATCGAACATTTAAAAAAAGACTTTTTAATTTCAAATTTTTAATTTTTTCATCTAATCATTACAATTTTTTCAAACTTCTAAACCAAACGTATTAAAAAACAATACAATTTTTCCAATTTTCAAAATAAAACAATATTAAAAAAATTATATAATAACAATATTTTAACTTTATAATATTTCTATTCAATTTTTTCTCTCTCATTTTCCAAAATCCAATAAATTAAATATCTTAATTCAAACTATTTTACTATTATATATAAACAATTTCACTACTATTCATAGAATACTCATCTCTCTCATTATTGAGCATATACTTATTGTATAAAAGATGAGAGAGTTATGACAGATCGATCGATGGTTTCACCATGTGCAAATATATGTACACCGATGAATGCTCCAGTGAGACAATAATTTAGTTGAAGTTGATTGGGGATGAGAATACATAAAAAGAGGCCCAAAAAGAAACAAGAAACGAAGTAAATTTACATATGCTATTGGGAGATGCTCTAAGATTTGTCTGTGTGAAATGTTAATCAAATGTGTAAGATCTTGATCTGACGTCTATGCACAATCCGAAAAACAAAAAGAAAAGAAATAATTAAACATTAAAGAACACTAAAGAGTGCAGTCGGCCATTTCCAACAAGGAAACATTAATATTATTCATGAATGTCCATTATCTCGAGTAATCCGCTCTATATTTATTCAAGTCCAGCAATTTCAGTACTACACAGACAACTGGGAATCACATTCGGCTACAAGAAAAGCCGGCTTCTAGCTTCCTGATCTCACCAATTCCTTGCTCTTATAAATAGGAGGCTTGTATGGAGACCAAAACTCACCAGAGCAGTTTTAATTAGAAGATAAGTACATTAAATAGAAGAAAATATATAGGAGATAACAATGGCCAAGTCTTCCAACGCCACAGCTGTGATTATTTCCGTGGTCTTGATGCTCTCTCTTTTCCTCATCACCTTCTCCCCGGTGGCTGAAGGTCGACTTATTGGCGGTAAGTTCTGCTTATATGCATGATTAACTACCACTCCATAACCATAAAAAATATTACAAATTGATTAGACCAGCTAGCTAGCTAGTACTCGTGATATATATATATATATATAGATAATCCAGCAGTTCATGAGTTAGTTTGTATGATTGATTTGATCTGAAGTTAATACAATATAAAACTAGCTAGTATTCTATTGCCATGATATTTTTTTAAAGTAATATTTATATAAAAACTTGACATTCATTTAATTTTTATATTGATGTTATTGAATAAATGAGTGCATGCAGTTGGGATGGTGAAAGAGGAGGCAGCGGGCATTCTTTGTGATCTTGTGCATGGTGTAGAAACTGGAGAGACATGCTCTGGGGTTGTTGCGAAGTTCAAGTTGAATGCTGAGACCTTTACTTTGATCAACCCTAACCTCAACTGCGATGCACTCTTCGTTGGTCAATGGGTCTGCATTGACGGGGCTCCAAACTAGCTAACCAAATAATGCCTTTAATTTACGGCGCCGTTTCTATTCTTTAGTCGTCATTATGTATTTGGCATTAATCAATAATACCATGAAATTAAGGAGAGGAAAGAATTGATGTTCTTTCTGCATTCCTTTTTAACAATTGGCCATACTGAGCCATTGTTGGCGCTCTTGTTGAAATCATGAAATAAATTCTCTCCTTCACTATAGATCAGTACTTCTTGTTGCATGTTGTTATGTCTTAATTAAAACTATAAAGAATAACTTTATTTATTGTTAATAGCTGGACAAAATATATCCACATTTGGCTGCTGGTCCAATCATTTTCCTCTCATGTATAGTGTTATAAATTATATATATTAACCATTTGATGAGTCTGTTTCTATCACTTTTACGACTATATATCATTAATTATATATATTAAGAAAACGTGGATCAAACCAATTACTTGGCTAAATCTCCCAATTTTATTAATTATACTATCAAATTATTCATGTGCTTATACGTCACTACAAGAGAATGCATTTTTGTCCCAAAAGAGTATTAGAGACGAAAAATTTTCATCTCTATTTTGTCCTAAAAGTTCTGTCTCAAAAGGTTTTTGGATATGAAATTTGAATTTCCTCCCAAAAATACTTTTAGAGACGAAATTTGGTGGAACCGGTCGAAAGCGTTTGAACGAGAATATTCTTTTGGGATGAAAGATTTTCGTCCCAAAAAATCGTTCGAATGGAACATTTCCTATTCGAATGATAGTCTATCTGCTCGAACTCAATCGAAGTTTGATTCGAACAACGCAAATTTATTTGATCCTGTTTGAATGGAGGGAGTGTTCGTATAGTTTATGTCTGTTCGAACATATATATTTATGTTCGAATAAAAATAATCTGATCGAATGCGATTTTTATATGTTCGAATTGAAAACATCTGTTTGAACGGGTAGTTCAATATTTTTGTTCGAACAGTGTATGGTATATTCAAATGATGACAAATGTGTGCAAACAAGCTATTATTTGTTTGAATGTTCAAATATGAAGTCTGTTCAAACAAAAAATTAATCTATTCGAATAGAAAGGACGGTTCTTAAGTCATTTGAATGGTTTTGATTGGTAGTTCAAACAGAAGTTAAAATGCGTTTGAAGGGTAATAAATTGTAAATTACCATTCGAACTGGGTATTTTACGTTCGAACGATACTCATGCTACAATATATTGTAAATTCAAATATAAAACTAATATTAAATATTGTAATTAAAACATCACATTTGTTGAAATGTTGCATTAAGTCAGAATAATAAAAAGACAACTAAAGAAAATAAGTTCTAGGATTGTGGTGGCATAGAGTTTTGGGACATCATTAATTGTCATCATTCAAACATTTTTTGGGATTGAATCTCCAGCTTCTTCTGCATGTTTTGTTCTAATCTCACATCTATATCCGCTACCTGATCTAATTGAGTACGCAACTCTCTTTGCTTTGACCTCAAATGTTCGATCTCAAGCCTTGCTTCATCTAATTCTCGAGAGTTGTTATTCGATCTGACTTAAGAAGATGATGATGGTGTTTTGGAAGGCTTCACGCAACGTCTTAAGCCCTTTAGATATCCAGAATGTGGTCCAAGAACCTGAGAAAAGATCTAAACATTGTTCACAGATGATTCATCAACTGAAGCCGCAACAGTTTCAACAAGTGGTACCATTTTTTCCTATAAAAATAAAATCATTAGAGATAGTATAAATGACAAAAATATTATTAGATAAAACTAAAAAACTTAAACTTACATATTTCTTTAGCTTTGGGATTGGTCCAAACACCATCATGATTTGTATGTGATTTAGCATACAATTGAGTCAGATTATTGTCAGTAGAAATTTCTTGATCCTACAAAAGGAAAATCAATATTATAACTTCAATCATAAATTTTGATATGTTAATATTTAACGAGGGACTATTATAACATTACCAATTGTTTTTATAATCGATGAAAAGATTGGGAACCCGTATGATGGTGTATCGTTAAATTTACTCTATTTGCTTTGTTGACAGTACTTCGTTACTACAAAAAAGAAATAACATTGTCATTATATTTATTTAATGCACTATCATATAACATAAAGAAATATCGCAGCGAAATTACCTAATATGCGAGATCTTCAAACATATCACAAACCTTCTCCCATTCGTTTGGTGGCATGTCTTGCAATGGATTTTGATGCGCCTCTGTTGTACTATTGAACTTCTGATAGTGTGCATGACATCTACCTTTGTACCTCCATAATGCATTGGACATCAGCTCATCAACCGTTAGTCAATCCTCTCATTTGCCAAAATTAAGTTCAAACTCATCATCGAAAAAATTATAAACGATTAGTTCAAAT
Organism: Juglans mandshurica; assembly: GCA_022457165.1. Lineage (NCBI taxonomy): Eukaryota > Viridiplantae > Streptophyta > Magnoliopsida > Fagales > Juglandaceae > Juglans > Juglans mandshurica. The sequence continues at coordinate 19,244,719 of CM039627.1, read as the reverse complement.
ACAAACTAATTATAAATTAACATGTTATACTTAATTATTTTCTAAGTAACTTCTAGGCAATAATTTTTGATGTGGTCTTTCACATCTTGGGGAACTTTAGCCCAGTAAGATGTAGTCGTCGATGCATATGTGCGAGTAAGGGTACCAACATAAGAAGCAAGCCAAGTTGTCAAATCTCCAGAGTCACCGGTGTGATAATCAGGAATATCAACTATAATTTTTTTTCACTTTCCTTACTTTCTGTAACGCCCGTCCTTGTGGTGGGACTTTTTCCAAAATATTTTTATAAAAAAGGACGACGGGAATTACCGTCCGATTTAAAACTTTTTCACTTGCATACCCAGGGTGCAAGACTCCACGTTCATAATTTAAAATATGCTTTTATCATAAAAGAGGTTTACAGCGGAAAACATAAGTCTTATAATAAAAAGGTCTCTCGTACGTTTAAAACTCGTGCCTAGACTTCCGTGCTCTTCCCCATGGGCCGCGTCCGTCCTGATCGTACAGTTCCTGTGAGGGGGAGGGACATACATAAAAACTAAAATGAGTCGAAGACTCGTAAGCATTACTTCATACCGTTAAAAATATAACAATATAGGTTTTCATTCATGCATTCATCATTCGTACATACTATTACGTGCGTGCATACGTGCGTTCGTTTGAAAACTTTACTGGACGGGACTTTTCTTTCAAAAGACTTTCCTTTCTTTAAAAACGTGTCTCCTGTCAGTGCCTTCATTTCTTAAAGATTCGTGCGTTTGTACATGCGTGCATACATCCATTCATTCTTATTACTTTCATAGGCCAGTACACACAGTTACGCCCCGTGTGTTTGGGGTTAGCGGTCTTCCTTTGGACCCGGATTCCGACCGTGGCCACGGGTGGGGAATCCCTTTTCATAGGGGGCAGCACTGGGTGCACTTCCAGTACTACTTACCCGGCATTGCAATCTGCCCATTCATTGGTACCCTTTCATTTTAGTCATGTGGCTGTTACGTATCTTCATACATTCATGCTTTCATTTCTTCTTTCTTTCTTTTCATTCATGCATTCGTTCGTTTATGTCAGCTCGAAAGAGTTGAGGCTTTCGTTCAGTTCTGTCTTTCATTTACAGTCCTTTCTTTTCATGAGAAAACATTTCTTTTCGTGAGAAAATATCGTTAGGGGTTAAGCCTGAAAATGGTCTTTTCGTCTTTCAGTTCATTTCAGTTCTATCTTTTCTTTAACAGTTCGTTCGTGGAAAACTTCATTTAAGAACATACAATGGGCTTAAACGTCAGCTTTCATGGCATCCCATAAGCGTCGCCTTTGAACGTCGTCTCTCATGGCATCAACGAGAGTCACCTCGTGGCGCACATGAGAGCGTCGGTTCGTAGGATTCACAAAAGCATCCGCTGTCATGCCTTTCACGCATCTTCATCAGTTTATGGATTTTCTCAGAAAATACATACAATAGATACAGCGTATATTCATCCATTCACATGCATACAATTAATACTTTGGATGCGTAAAAAGGGGCTGCCAAGGAGGGGCCGTACATACTTATACCTTTTAACAGTTAGCATTTTCTTTCTTAAAACATCTTTTGTTTCTTTTCGTGAGCATCTTAAAGGAAAAGCGTTACTTTATCCTTGAAAACTCTAGAAGAGTATGAACGTAACACTTACCTGGACTCCATGCTACTTGCATATCATGCAGTCCATTCATGCTTGTCAGATGGCAACCTACATGCATACACATAACCTTAGCATCATTCTCTATCTAATGCATAAGTAACTTAAACTATAAATAGAACTACGCTATACTTAGAACACTCTCCTTCTATCCCGTGTTCTTACGTGTTCCTTACTAAGTTAAAACCTTCGGGGACCCATTATGGTCACCCCATCTTCCAATTCATGTCTTGCCTCGAGTGCTCATCCACTAAAGTGAACTCATGATTCACCTTAGGATTAAGACACTAAGGCCTCTGTCTCATTCTTCTCATTAACCTCATTCCGATGCATGGCTCAAACCAACTAAGTCACGCATCCCGTCCTTAGACAGTACACCCGTCACTTTCTTCATGCATCTTAGCTCATACAAATCCTCATTCCCATCCAGACGAGCCATACGGCTCTAAGCCAACTCTGGGGCTTAAGCACCGTGTAACTATACTCAGGATAGATTACCCATTACATATGGTGAATCCATTCGGCACATATGTCTAACCAGACTACACATGTACTCTACCCCTTATCACCTAAGATCAACATATATAACACGTTGATCACCAACTTCGAGGGACAAGGGTCATACTCCGATACCAACCTTCTCTTAACCCGGTTAGCATGACTCCTCATGCTACCCGTCCCTTTTGACAGTTCATCCCAATACTTAACACGACAAGACTCCATTCATAACTATGTTTCATGTCACATTATATAGCCCAAGATTGCTCCAGTGCTACACTGTGACCTTGTCGTGTTACCTAGCATTCTACTACATCACTCCGGACTCATCACGAGTATGGTTCCTCACGTAGTCCCGTCACATCGTGACATCTCGTCACGTTAAGGTTACGCCATTTCTGCACTTTAACACTTCACCCATCATAAGCATGACTTCCAATAACCACGTCACTTCATGACGTTGCCCAGTCATGCTTCCGTTACGTACTCTTACACTTATTTCACTACTTCACCCATCACAAGCACGACTGTCAATAGTCAATGTCACTTCGTGACATTCCTCAGTCATGCTTCCGCTGCGCACTCTTATACTTGCTCTAATACTTCACGCATACTTTTAGCCATAAGTCCATCACATTGACACTTGTCACCTCAGACTACAAGCTACGCCATAACTACTTTGAGATACTGTTCCACAGTTCCCGACACTATCCATCACGTTCCACGCCCATCAATCACATAACCATCCTTATCTCTACGACACGCCACACGGAGTGTCGCTGCTACATGGAGTACACTCCATGTATACTCCCTTCATACATACCACATCACCATTATGGCATACCTGTCATAGGGTACATCAATCCATCACAAGGAGTATGTTCTACTCGTACTCCCTTTACATACGCTCCATCACCACTATGGCCTACACGCCATATGGTGCATCACCCATCATACGGAGTACATTCCACATGTACTCCATCCATACACACCATATCACCACTATGGCATACCCGCCATATGGTACATCGCTCCACTACATAGAATACACTCTGCATATACTCCATGCATGTTACACCACATCAGCACTATGGCATACACGCCATATGGCACATCGTCCACCACATAGGGTACACTCCACGTGTACTCCTCACATATACAATACGCCACATCACCATTATGGCATACACGCCATATGGTGCATCGTCCACCACATAGAGTACAGTCCACGTGTACTCCTCAGATATACAATACGCCACATCACCATTATGGCATAGACGCCATATGGTGCATCGTCCACCACATAGAGTACAGTCCACGTGTACTCCTCAGATATACAATACGCCACATCACCATTATGGCATAGACGCCATATGGTGCATCGTCCACCACATAGAGTACAGTCCACGTGTACTCCTCAGATATACAATACGCCACATCACCATTATGGCATACACGCCATATGGTGCATCGTCCACCACATAGAGTACACTCCACGTGTACTCCTCACATATACAATACGCCACATCACCATTATGGCATACACGCCATATGGTGCATCGTCCACCACATAGAGTACACTCCACGTGTACTCCTCACATATACAATACGCCACATCACCATTATGGCATACACGCCATATGGTGCATCGTCCATCACATAGAGTACACTCCACGTGTACTCCTCACATATACTATACCCCACACAGAGTACACCCATTGTATACTCCCTTCATACACATCACGGCATGTCACCAGTATGGCGTACCCGCCATATGGTGCATCTCACCATCACATGGGGTACATTCCACATGTACTCCTTTTACACGCACTACCCACAGAGTACACTTCTCCGTGTACTCATCCCGTTTTACCATATGCCAGGAGGGTATATTTTACATATACTCTCCTTGTCTCACATTATGTTACACACAAAGTACACCTAGCGTGTACTCTTCCCATTCCACATACACCACGCCATCTATACAACACATGCCCCACAACTACACTGCACAACACAACCACTCCATACTTACAGCACAAACCCTACAACTGCATTACACAGTACAGTCCACAACACTTCACAGCACACTACACGGCACAATGCACCTCCATACAACACAGATAAGCCCAACACTCCATTAATACTAACAACACAGTCCACAACCTAGTCAACTAATTAATATCTAACATAATTAACGAGGGATAGAGAGTTATACCATCGACGGAATAACCTGTGCGTCGCTCGTTGATCGTCATAGCCGATGATGTCGGAAGAGTCGTACGTTGTGGCTAACTCACGTACGGTGACTGTTTAGGCGTTTGGATAGCTAGGTGTGGTCTTGGAAAGACTCGTGATGGCTTTGTGATGATGGCAAGGGGCATAACACGACGGATCTAGCCATGTACAGTGGCGGTCAATCACACGCAGTGACTGTCCATCATGTGCAGTGGTTACCCACAACACAAGGTGGTGGTTTGGACCTAGGGCTTGGCTAAGGGAGGTGTGGTGAATCTCGTGGTGGCATCGAGGTGGCGCCACAGTGGCTCGAGGTGGCGCCACAGTGGCTCACGGTGGCGGATCTGGCCATACCGTGGAGGAGAAGACGTGGGAGAGTGAGAGAGAGTGTGCTCTCGTGGGTGGTAGATTAGGGCCAATGGAGGTCGGGTTGGCTTGGTGGTGGCCTGAGGAGGCTGGACATGGCGGTCATCAGCCTTGGGTGGCGGCGCATGGTGGTGCACGACGTGCAACCCGTGCATGAGAGGGGGAGAAGCCGTGAGGTAGAGGAAGGGGTTTCTGGCCATGGGTCACATGGAGGAGCTCGGGGAGGAGCCATGGTGTTGCTAGGCGGCCGTGGGTGTTACGCACGGCGGCGCTAGGGGCCGCGCACGGTGAAGCTGTGCGTGGGTCTCCTTGTGCGTGCATGTGTGCGACAGAGGGGAGGTGGCTGCATAATAGAGGCCAAGTTCACTGGGGGGTGGTGGCCGGTGGTAGAGGAAGCTGCCGAGGGAGTGGTGGCGTTGGAGGGTGGCGCACGGTGGTGCTACGCGCACTAAGCCCATTCGGGCTGTGCAGTTCCGAAATGGAGAAAGGGAGAGCGTGAGGGGGAGAGGTCGGTATGGATGGACTCGCCAGAGGGAGAGCAAGCCATTGGTGTCGGCGGTGAGGAAGGACGATGCACGGCGGCGCCGGGCTGAGGCCTTAAGCCGTTCGGCGTGCGGTGGGTCTGCGTACAGCGTACGCCGAATGAGAGAGGGAGGAGAGAGAGGGTTACGGGGAAAATGAGAGGGAAAGAGAGGGGTCTGGGTATTTAACCCAGTCCTTTCGTCTGGGGATCTACACAACGATCTAACGATGATGAATTAAAATACTGATTTAAAGATGCGTAAAACATTAACTTAATTAAAAGCACTTAGAGGAATTAAGGTAAATATTATTTTAAACTAACTTTAGTTTATAAAATAATATTCTTCATCATTAATAAAATGATAAAGTCTCACTTAACATATTAAAGAGAGTAAAACCATTTAATTAATAAAAACTCTCAACATAATTTAAATCCCATACTATCTTAAATAATTGAAATCATTTTAATAATAATATTAAAATGATTTCCGGCAATTATAATATTTTTGGAGCTCTTCAAGAATATTATGATTGTCGTATTTAAGATCAAATCTTAATTCAATAATGATGGAAATACTCCTTATAAATATTTCCAGCATATATAAAAACTGGGCGTGCCCTAGAAGTCACACGATATCTTTCGAGACACGCCATCATGGTTTGGCACGCATAACATGGCTCGCAGTCACTAGTGAGAAAGGCAAATGATCACATAATCTCTGCCTTCGGGATTTGCTTACATCATCAAGACGAAACATACGTCCAAAAGAGAGAAGCGTACGTAAGAAGGAGCTAGGTATTACACTTTATCTATGCAGACACCACGAGTAGCACCTCGACTTTGGTGATGACTTACAACAGCTATATAGTAATTAAACCACATAATATCAAAAAAATTATTTTATTTTTGAAACATTATTACTTAAATCATCACATAAAATCAAGTTTGTATCACTACAACAGATTGTGTTTTTTGAGACAAAAAATTGTCTCAAAAAACACAATTTTCGTCCCAAATTAGAATTGGAGATGAAAAAATTTCGTCTCAAATTTGTCTCAGAAAGACCGTCTCAAAAATTTTTCGGAGATGAAAATAAAATTTCGTCTAAAAACATCATTTTTAGAGACGAAATTGGGCGGATCTAGTCGAAACTGTTCGAACGGATAATTTTTTTTAGACGACCCGATTTCGTCTCAATATATTGTTCGAATGGAATATTTATCCGTCCAAGCGGAGACGTCTATTCGAACAATATGAAATACTGATTCGAACTAATGTCCATATTTGATTCTGTTCGAACGAACTGGGTGTTCGAATGGATTTTATGCGTTCGAACTAATAAATTTTTCAAACGACTTGTGTTCGAACAAAACTTATGTCTGTTTGAACAAAAATTTTATTTTCAAAAATTATATCCGTTCGAATGGGGCTTTGCACGTAAATGTTGTTCAAACAAATAATTTATTGTTCGAACGTCCGTATATCTCGTTTGTCGTCCGAATGGGTTAGTCTTTGTTCGAATGGGTCTATTTTGGTTCGAATGTGTTAATGATAATTTACCGTTCGAACTGGTTATTTACCATTCGAACTGTATTAATCATACAGATCACAATTTAATTAAAAATACCATATTAATATTACACATTGTAATTCAAACATCAAGTATTCAAAAGTAGTGCAAACTTCATAATATAAATACAATTAAAGAAAAGATAAATTTGAAAGCTATGGTGGTGGCATAGAGTTTTGGGACATCATTAACTGGAATTGTTCAAACATTTTTTTATTATTCAACTGCATCCTCTCTTCTAATCTCGCCTCCAAATCCGCTGCTTGATCTAATCGGGCCAACAACTCTTTTTTCTCAGATCTCAATCGTTCTATCTCAAGTCCTGCTTCTTCCAATTCCTTAGTCTTGTCGTCATTCGATTTGGCTCGAGAATAGGATGATGATGATGATGAGGATGGTTTTACGCAACGTCCTAAACCCCTCAAATATCCAGAACGTGATCCAAAAACTTGAGAAAGGATCTGAGCATCGTTGACAGATGATGCATCAGATGGATCCACAGCAGTTTCCTTAAGTTTTATCATCTTGTCCTACAAAAACAAAAACAAAAACATTAAAGTTATTATAAGTAACAAAAATATTATGTGACAATGAAAATAAAAAAACTTAAACTTACATAATTTGCCTCTACTTCGGGACTAGCCCAAAAAAGGTCACGATTTTTATGTGTTTTAGCATACAATTGGCTCAAATCATAGTCAACAGGACTTTCTTCTTTCTACAAAAGGAAAATCTATATTAAAACTTAAATAAAAAATGTGTATTATATGTTAATATTTAACGGGCACTAAAATAACTTACCATTTTATTAGACAAACGATGAAAAGATCGAGAACCTGCATGATGGTTTATCTTTAAATTTGATCTATTTGTTTTGTTCACAGTACTGCGTTGCTAAAAGAAAAAAAATTAGTCTATATGTTTAATACATCTGTGATATATTATTAAAAAAAGACAGCAGCGATATTACCTGATAAGCAGGGTCTTCAAACATATTACAAATTTTCTCTCATTCGTTTGGTGGAATATTTTGGAAAGGATTTTGGTGCGCCTCTATTGTAGTACTGAACTTCTTATAATGTGCATGACATCGACCTTTGTACCTCCGAAATGCATTTGACATCAGTTCCTCAACCGTTAATCGATCCTCTCTTCGGCCAAAATTAAGCTCAAACTCATATTTTCGAAAATTATAAACAATTACTATAAATACAAAGTAACTTGAAAGTAACATGTTATATACATAATTGCTTGAGATGTAGGTTACTACCAAACAATGGTTTTTTATGTGGTCTTTCACATCTTGAGGAATTTTAGACCAAGAGGATGTAGCAATCGGTGCATACATGCGAGTAAGTGTACCAACATAAGAAGCAAGCCACACTGCTGAATCTCCGGAGCCACCAGTGTGATCATCAGCAATGTCAAACTATATTTGCCATATAGATGATAGAATCCCAAACTGAATATATCTACCGTATAGATGATAGAATCCCAAACTGTCCACTTTAGACAATTCAAGAGTTGTACCCAAACATTCTTTAAGAGATATTTGGCCACAACTCTTGAACGGGTCTAAGGTTTAAGTACATATAAAAATAATCCTAAAATTCAAAACTATCTAACTCCTAATACAATTATACAATGAAATGACATTCTAAATCACAAATACATTGCAACATTACATTCCTAATTAATCATCAATTGCTACATTCTAATTTAATTTTAGTGCATAATATTTTGTAATTATACTATATTATTTTGTAATTAAATTTGTTATAAGTTTTATACATTAATATAGCTATTAACAATTGCTATGTTATATATATATATATATATATTAAGTTTCTAATTTAATTTTAGTACATAATATTTTGTAATTATACTATATTATTTTGTAATTACATTTGTTATAAGTTTTATACATTAATTTAGCTATTAACAATTGCTATGTTATATATATTTTTTAAGTTTCTAATTTAATTTTAGTGCATAATATTTTGTAATTATACTATATTATTTTGTAATTATACTATATTATTTTGTAATTATATTTTTTATAAGTTTTATACATTAATTTAACTATTAACAATTGCTATGTTAATATATATATATTTTAAGTTTCTAATTTAATTTTAGTGTATAATATTTTGTAATTATATTATATTAATCTATATTTTTATATCTTATAATTTTATAATTTTTGTTATATTAGGATTCTGTTTGAACTCCCACAGGATCCTGTTTGAACTAATGTTATAGCATTCGAACGGGACAAACCCAGATTCTAGACACGAAACAGAGAAAACATTTGCCACAAAACACAATTTTCACAATCACAATCTCATAAGATGTATATTGTCAGAATGTTCATTTTAAATGGGATTGCACAAACACAAATATACAGCATGCATCTTAATATAATTAATTAAAAACTATAAATTATCAAAAATCTAAAAATTATAAATATTACCTTGAATTTAAGCAATCCAAACAAAAGTATCAATCCACAATATCTACATAAGCGGAAAACACATTATGAGAAAACCTAAATCATGTGCAATAAACTAACATTAATGAAACTCGAAATACAAAAAGACATAGAAAAAAAAACATATCTTTGTTTGAACCTCTCATCTCTCTCTCTAGAATCCCTTCTCTCACTAAGTTTGTGAGTATCTCTCTCTCCACAACACTCTCACACACACAAAATTACAAAGCTGTGCTCTGCCTCTTATTAAACATTCATCAACTGTGAAAATGAACTGCAAGTTCAGGTATATGAATCTGTGAAGTCTCGTTCGAACTGAAAATTTACCTATTCTAACACGAAAATTTCAAATAGGTGGCAAATCTGCCGCGATTTATTTCACGTTCGAACGTGTCATTTTGTTGTTCGAACTAACAAATCAGAATATTCCTTAGCATATTCTTCAAATGTAGACCAGCTCAAAGGGTATTTTTGTAACACTGTTCGACCAGAGCGTTCGAATGATGAATTTTGACATTCGAATAAACTAACATTCAGAGTATTTGGCGCGAAGTTTCCCTCCAAACATATTCCACGAGATAACACCGTTCGAACGGGACGTTATTGGGTTTGAACCAATCACAAAATATTTTAATATTATATACTATATAATAACTATATATTTTACCAACTATTTTATATTATAATTGATAATATATAATGTACTACAAGTCTAATAGTTAATATAATACTTATACTATATACTAACTATTAAATATAGTACTTATTAATATATATATATACTTTTGGTCTTCTAATTTTGCACTATATATTATATAATTTACTATCTTGTGATATAAAATATAATAACTATAGTTATAGTAACTTATAATAGTAACTAATAACTAGTTACTATAGTTACGATAACTTATATAGTTATCATAACTTATAATACTTGCACTGAAGTAGCTATAGTAACTATTTTAACTATAGTAGTTATGATAACTTGTATAGTTATCAAAACTTATAATACTTACACTGTAGTAGCTATATAACTAATAACTACTATATATATTAATTATTTTCACTTGCATAATTATTATAACTTATAATACTTACATTGTAGTAGCTATATAACTAATAACTACTATATATATTAATTATATTAAGATGTATAGTTATCATAACTTATAATAGCTATAACTACATGGTAACTATATAATACTTACATTGTAGTAGTTATATAGCTAATATACACTATATCTATATTTATATTAATTATATTAACTTGTATAGTTATCATAACTTATAATAGCTATAGCTATATAGTAACTATATATAATACTTACAATATAGTAGCTATATAATGTATAACTACTATAGTTAGTAACTATTATAGCTATATAGTAACAATATATAATACTTACCTTGCGCTACAGTTATATAACTAGTAACTATAGTTAGTGTTATAATATTATATAAACTATAGGAGTATAGTTATCATAACTTATATATAGTACCTATATAATTCAACCATTGTAATTATACTAATGACTTAGAGCATTGGCATTAGACTCGTCACACGAGTTCAGTCTTCAAAATTTGATGAATTCATGTTTAAAATCACTGCATTGGATTCACCAAATATTAAATGATGAAACTTTGACGAATTGTGCATTCCAATTCATCTTCAATTGCTATATAGCTAATATACACTATATCTACATTTATTTACTTAAATTATTGTTTCCCAATTTTGAGCCACAATATATTTAAGTTGGGAAACAATAATTTAAGTATCAAATTAAATTATTAATCAACATATAGTTAGTATAATTGTAAAATATGAAAAAAATAAATTAAAAATATTATTATTAAAAAAACTATATTATATTATTACTTTGATGAATCCAATGGCTAATTCAATGTGGGGTTATGGATAGGGAGGTTTTGAGTTTATGGAAAATATATACTTTTCATCAAATTTTAAAGATGAAAATGATGAATCTAAAGTTAATGCTCTTAGTATGTACTTAGTATAATAGAAACAATATATTTAAAAATAATATACTAAATATATTAATTAAAAGTATTATAATACTATTATTAGTTTCATTTTTATACTTTTGTACTTTGTAATATTATTATTATTATTATATATTATTATTAGTAATATAATTATAAATATATTAATATAAAAACCATTCGAACGGATATTTATCCAGTTCGAAGAGACGCCACTGTCATTATAGACCCAATTCGAATACAATGAAACAAAACTCTCTCATTCGAACCAGCAACCACCGAGAGCCTCCGAGTTCGCCCCTTAACTCCGCCGCGAAAACCGCCACTCAACCGCCGTAGGAACCCCACATTTGAACTTCTAAGAGGTATGGGTCAACTCTCCACCTCTATTGTTTAGTTTTTTGCATGAATGAGATGTGTTTGGGAGTATGGATTTCGAATCCGAAATCCACCCATTTTGGTGTATTCCGTGGAAATAACATCAAAATAATCGGTAGAAATGATTGGGCTTCACTCCTTAATCATTTCTACCGATTAAAACAAAGGATAACATCTAGATAGAAAGTTTTTCAGTTTGGGGCTGAGTTGACTCAGCCATGGCTGTTTGGCTTCTTCCGTTCGAACAAACTCTAGTCTGTTCGAACTCTTAGTTGCCAAACAACATTATTTCTATTTGAACAAAATAAATTCGTTCGAATGAACAAAGAAACTCTATTCGAATGAATAGAACAGTCCATTTGAATAAAGTTTTCTAGTTCAAACAGACTATGTTCTGTTCGAACGAATTATTTCAATTCAGTTCAATATACTATAATTCTTCAATAATATAATTTAAATATTATGGTTAATTATATTTTTACTTTCATTATGGTTAAACAGTATATCAATGGCATCCAGCGGAAGAAAACGTGCGAGAGATCAGTCCAGCCAAAGTAGTGGATCAGCAGCTCATGCTCCGGTGACGAGGCCTACACTTGTCGAGCGTGAAGTCATTTTGTCTGACTTCTCCAATCTTTCATGGGAGGGACGGAGCATACAATCCATCTTCACCGAGCTGGGATGGATACCGATCTATAAGCAACGGGGGACTGCATATCTAGAGATGGTCGGTGAGTTCTACCGTGCCATGGGAGAACTTAGCGTTGATGCTCTGTGCTACACCATATTAGTCCGGGGAGTGAGTATTAATTTCTCTCCCCGCATTATTGCCGAGTTCCATGACATTCCCCGTATAGCCGACGCATATCCTGCAGCGGCTACATGGGGACCAGCAGCTGCACCATCTGATTCCGACACACCGTCCGCATCGTCCACGCTAGCCCCGAATGTAGATTCGGATGCTACTTCGGATGATAGTGAGGATGGGGATCTACCTGATGATGGTCTCACAGACCCATCGGCTCCTCCATATGATGGGAGCAAGGTGATCCGACAGACTGATTGTATAGGATTTTTTAGAATGCTTAATTTGATTGTTGGCTATAACATCAATCTGAAAAAACATAAGACTAATTTCGGGATCGATCGAGCCAGATTTTTGTTGTGGATAGCAAGGGGGGATCCCATTGATCTGGCATTGTATTTATTCCTCCGCATTCGATCGGAGTTACGCTTTTCCAGTGGAAGTAGTCTACCATTTGCACTACTGATATCTAACCTCCTACTCCGATCGGGGGTTACAGTGTCGGCCACTGAGCAGAGGTCGCCACAGATGGGACCCCTTAACAAGAACACATTCAGTAAGAGTAAGGGGCACTTGCAGAAGACTACACCAGAACAGCCTAGTGATCCTCCCACAGATCCAGCTTCTAGTAGTGCTGCCGCTCTTGAGAGATAGCCTCCTGGGGCTACTTTGGATCTGGTACGAGCTCTGCTTGTGGAGTTCGTTGAGCCCATTATGGATAAGCTTAGGGATCTGGAAGGATCTATTAAAATGTTGCAAGAGGATGTTGATATACTAAGGAATCAATAATTATGATCGTTTTAGTTATTATTTTACTTTTTTATGTTGTATTGAACATTATATATTTGAGCTGTAATTAATGTATGATTTTCCATTTTACTTGCCGTTCATGATAATATAAAAAATGATACTATCTTTAAAGTTATATTTATATAAATTTAGCATAAAAGAAATCATTATAAAGTTTTGAAGTTAATTACATAAAAGTAATTTATAAATTTATAAATATTTTAACTCACTGCAAATCATAATATATAATATATACACATTTTTATATTTTGAAAATGATAACAAATTAATGGAAAAAATATTTCTTACTTTATTAGAAAAATATATGCACAAATCCATACTAATAAAAAAAATTAATTGAATCTCTATCCGTTCGAACAAAAAAATTTAAGTTTGAACGATTGTTAACTTGCCCCGGGAAAAATAAATTAATTTCCCTCCAATATTATTATTCAAACAGATTATATACTGTTCGAACGGACATTAATTCCATGTTCGAATCTATTTTGTTCCGTTCGAACGATTTTCCTTTTTTGAGACGATTTTGTTCGTCACAAAATATCTTGTTTGAATGGATATTTTTCCATTCGAATGCCAGTTCGCGAAATGGAATTTACTATTGATCTGGAACCTGGGGCGACTCCTGTGCATAAGGCTCCTTACTGCATGGCACCAACTGAGTTAAAGGAGTTGAAGACTCAATTGTAAGAATTGGTTGATAAGGGGTTTATTCAGTCTAGTACTTCGCCGTGGGGAGCACTTGTTTTATTTGTCAAGAAGAAGGACGGTACTCTTAGAATGTGTATAGACTACCGTGAACTTAACAAGGTGACCATCAAGAACAAGTACCCACTTCCTAGAATTGATGACTTATTTGATCAGCTTCAAGGAGCAGCCATCTTCTCAAAGATTGACTTGAGATCAGGATACCATCAGTTGAGAATAAGAGACAAGGATGTACCCAAGACCGCTTTCAGAACGAGGTATGGGCATTATGAATTTAAAGTGATGTCTTTTGGGTTAGCTAATGCCCCTGCCGCTTTTATGGATTTGATGAATCGGGTGTTTAGTCCTTTTTTGGATTCTTTTGTGGTGGTGTTTCTTGATGACATTCTGATCTATTCTCGAGACTACGAAGAGCATGCTTGTCATCTTTGTTTGGCACTTGGAAAATTAAGAGAGCATCAGTTGTATGCCAAACTAAGTAAGTGTGAATTTTGGTTGGGAGAAGTTAAGTTTCTTGGGCATGTGATTTCCCAAGAGGGAGTAGCTGGAGATCTTAGGAAAGTGGAAGCGGTGTTGTCATGGCCTCGCCCGTCAACAGTACGTGAGATACGGAGTTTTCCGGGACTTGCCGGTTATTATCGAAGATTTGTGGAGGGATTTTCTCGGCTATCCGGACCTGTCACTGCCTTGACTAGGAAAAATACTGAGTTTGTATGGTCAGACCGACGCGAGAGAAGTTTCCTAGAGTTGAAGAAGAGGTTGACAACGGCACTCGTTTTGGCACTCCCGGAGCCACACAAGCCCTTTGTGATTTTTAGTGATGCTTCCAAGTTCGGATTGGGATGTGTTCTTATGCAAGAGGGACGAGTTGTTGCTTATGCATGTCGTCAGTTGAAAATTCATGAGAGAAATTATCCCACGCACGATTCGGAATTGGCAGCTATAGTTTTTGCTCTTAAGATTTGGCGGCATTATCTATATGGTGAAATCTATGAAGTTTACACTGACCATAAGAGCTTGAAGCACTTGTTTACCCAGAAGAATCTCAATATGAGGCAGAGGCGGTGGTTAGAATTGATTAGCGACTACCAATGTGAGATCAAGTATCATCCAGGAAAGGCGAATCTAGTCGTTGATGCTTTGAGTAGGAAGTCACAACAAGTGGAAGAAGCAGAGTCATCAGATTTGGACTCTCTCCTTCGTGGAATGAGAAGACTTCTTATTGAGAGCTCACAACAAGAGGAATTGTTATCTTTAGTTTTGGATGTCCGAGTAGTTGATTTTGAAGAATTGAAGACTCTCCAAAGGAAGGATCCTAAGTTGTTAGCTATCAGAAAAAGAGTCAGGAAGTCTAGAGGACCCTTGCATTATAGCTTGGATAAGGATGGTATTCTTCGGTTTTGGGATCGTAGAGTGATTCCCTGAGACTTAGAATTTAAAGAGCGAATTTTGGCAGAAGCTCATGCGGCTCCCTATTCAGTTCATCCTGGTAGCACAAAGATGTATCGAGATTTGAAGAGAAATTTCTGGTGGGAAGGGATGAAAATGGATATCGCCATGTTTATTTAGAAATGTGACACGTGCCATCAAGAGAAGGTTGAGCATCAAAGACCTGCTGGTAGACTGCAACCTCTCCTTATTCTCGAGTGGAAATGGGATGATATTTCTATGGACTTTGTTGTGGGCTTGCCGAGGACACCTAGTGGAAAGAACTCAGTTTGGGTGATTGTTGATCGGTTGACCAAGAGTGCCCATTTCTTGCCTATCAGTAATACTGACTCCTTGGGTAAGTTAACTCGGTTGTATGTCAAAGAGATAGTGCGTTTGCACGGAGTACCCAGGAGTATTATATCGGATCGGGACCCGCAGTTTACGTCCCATTTTTGGAAAAGCTTGCAGGCAGCTTTAGGCACTAAGTTGAAGTTTAGTATTGCTTATCATCCTCAATCAGACGGTCAATCAGAGCGCACTATTCAGACTCTTGAGGATATGTTGCGGTCTTGTGTCATGGAATTTCAAGGAAGTTGGGAGAATCATTTGCCGTTAATTGAGTTTGTTTATAATAACAGTTTTCATTCCACTATTCAGAATGCCCCATATGAAGCTTTGTATGGAAGGAAGTGTAGATCGCCTTTGTGTTGGGATGAAGTTGGTGAGAGTAAAGTAATTGGGCCTGAGATAATTCAAGAAATGAAGGATCAAGTTCAGTTTATAAGGAAGAAAACGGCGGAAGCACAAAGTCGCCAGAAGAGTTATGCAGATACAAGAAGAAGAGACTTATCCTTTGAAGTAGGTGATTGGGTTTATCTCAAAGTCTCTCCTATGAAAAGCGTTAAGCGCTTTGGTAAGAAAGGAAAGCTTAGTCTGAGGTATGTTGGCCCTTTTCAGATCATGGAGAAGGTTGGGCTTGTTGCTTATAGTATTGCCTTGCCGGACTATTTTGGGGATGTTCATGATGTGTTCCATGTGTCATCGTTGAAGAAGAGTTTTGGACAGCAAGAACCACGTTTTGTTGACCCTGGACGCATTCAACTTCAACCTAACCTTACTTATGAAGTTGCTCCGACGCAAATTGTGGATTGGAAAGAGCAAAGGTTAAGGTCCAAGACTATACCTCTAGTGAAAGTGTCATGGGGTGATCCGTTGGCACAAGACTTCTCTTGGGAGAGAGAAGCCGACATGAGGGAGAAATATCCGTATTTGTTTGATTGACTATAGCGGTATGTTCCTTATGTCTTCTCTGTTGAATCTTATTCCTGTCTTAGTTTAATGTTTGACCTTGCTAATTTTGAGGACGGAATTTTATTTTAAGGGGGGAGGATGCAACACCCCGTATTTTAGTGTATTTTTACTGAAGGATTATTTTTATTTACTCAAAAATTTATTCTCTTGTTTTAAATTGTTGGATTTTTAGTTGGGTTATTTTTATGATTTTTACTTTGAAAAAATTATTTTTGAAGTACTGCTTTCTTTAAATTAATTATTATTATGTGTTTAAATTTATTCTCAAATTAAATTAACTTATTGTTGGGTTTAATTATTTATTTTCATTTTAATCATTACGTTTGAATTATTTTATTTCACTTGCTGTTTTAAAATCGTTTCCGTTGGTTCATTTTTGTGACTTAAGATGTGAGGATTGGATCTCATTTCTCTCCCTACATTTTTCTTTTTCCTCTTTCTTTTCTTTCTTTTCTTCCTTTTTCATTTTCTTCCATTCTTTTCTGGTTCTTCCTTCCCGCGCGCGACGCACCCTTTCTCACTCTCTCCGTCCGTTTTCTTCGTCCACCCAGCCCCGCCACTTCACGCCGCCGTGCGCAACACCGCCCGGCTCCCCAGCTTCCCCAGCCGCTGGCGACGCTACCCCTCCATTTCCAGTCCCATTCGCACCGCCGTTAGCCACCACGAGCCCATTGAAGCCGTGGCACCTCTTGCGCTGCTGCGCTGCCGTCACACCACCATTGGCCACTATTTCTTCACCACATCATCCTCGACCTCCTAGCAACCCAATGGACCCAAGCCCACCTCCGATCCTTCACCGGTGAAGCACATCCAACTCCATTTCTGTTTTGGGTATTTTTGCACTTCAACCACCATTTGCGCCGCCACCCACGGCCAACCACCACCACTACTAGCTTCACCGACATCCTTAAGCCCTACCTTATCAATCTCGGATTTTCGTTAGCACCCGTTCAAAAGTGGGTCTTTGAGACCCACGGGCACAGTGCATTTGGCACTGTTCTGTAGCTACATTGCCACTTCTTGCAACCCCGTGATCCTCCGGAAATTACTATATAGCGCTGTAAGTATTTTTCAAAGAACTCTTGTGATTTAAATATATTTTTGCACTAACTCATTTCACTGTGTTTTGGTTGATCATGCCGAACTGAGTCCGAGGAGTAGGGGGTCAGATGGATTGGTGAATGGAGTTGTTTGTGTGGTTTGATTGGGTTGGTAATTGTTGGTTGAGATTTGTGGGGTACATGTACATTGCATAATTGCACGCATGATCATGTTTGTAAAGGAAAACTGGGTTTTCGTGTATTGCATTCATGTTCATGTGTTTATTGAAACTGGATTTTCATGTGAAAGGATTTTTGGGTACATGTGTATCACGACCCCAAGCCGAGATGGGGCATCATCTCGGTGGAGCTCCTCTGGTCACTCGGGAGCGTAATATACTGAGTGACGTCCCCTGGATTGTCGCCGGGCGACAATGGGATCGGACGAGATGGTCTCATGCCGACTCCATGGTCATTCTGCTGGTGGGGACTAGAGGATGCTTGTCCACTTACGCACTGGGTGCGGAACTGGGCATCTCTCATTGCGTAGTGTGGATGTTTGGCCACGAACGCGCTGGGCGCGGAACTGAGCATCGCTACGAAGCCAGGACGTACAGATGGTCCCTAGGGGAGATCATGGTGCATATGGTAATATTGGATTAAAGGACTATTTTCTGGGAAAATAGTGTGTTGGATTTTTGTGTAAACCATTTTTTGGGAAAATTTTTTACGGATATTTTGGGCCAAATGAGATTTTGGTGTGTGTTGGAAAATATTCACTTTCGGGAAAAATGATGTTTTGAGAATAATGCATATTTTATCATATGCATGCATGTTGGTTGCATTAATGTATTTATATCTCGTAGTTGTTTGGTTTATACTTACCTGCGGTACCGTTTGTGGTAACGCAGATTTTGATGCGGATGAAGATGAGGGTGAGCCTGCGGATTCGGCTCCGCCGAGGAGTGATTTGGTATCACTCATTTCATTTGAGACTTGTAAAATATTTATTTTGGATGACTGTATAATTTTTAAACCTTTTTACTGATTGTTTAATTTGTTTTATCAATTCTGGTACTTAGTTGACTTAATTATCCGCTGCGTTGTTTTTGTACACTGTTGCATGTACACACACTTGGCACTATCGTTGGGATGCGTGACCGTGTTGTCATCATCCCGACATCACGATTCTCGCGTTCCTGTACGTGGGAATCGGGGCATCACAACCATCCCTATAGTCCCTTTTTTCTCTCTCTCAAATCGTTCAATCCATTCATTTCAAACATACCCAAAATCATTTCTCACATGTAAACCCAGTTTTCATTCACAACACATGAGTATGCATGAATTGATGCAATAAATGCCATGATGCCAAACACAATATAAATGCATGCAAGCATAATTCAATTAAATAAACAACCCATCCTCACATCCAACCAAACCTCATACTCCTCGGATTCAATGTCCGGCACAACCAACTAGACTGCAGAATATTTGTTAGTGCAAAAATATATTTAAATATCAAAAACTTTGTTGGAAAATTACTTACAGTATTAAAATATAATTTTTGAAGTATCAAAGAGGTGCAAGAGGTGGCAGCACAGCCACGCAACACTGCAAATTGCACTATGGCCGTAGGTCACAAAAACCAAAATTTTGAACGGAGACAAACGAAGGCTTGGGATGGCTTGGGAAGGGCTTAGAGGTGTTGGTGAGGCTAGTGGTGGTGGCAGTTAGCCATGGGTAGCAGTTCAAGGCCAAAACACTCAAATCGGAAAACGAGTAAGAGGGGCTTCAAGGGTGGCGGATCGGAGCTAAGGATGGGTGGGTTAGGTAGCTAAGAGGTCAATGGTGGTGTGGTGAAAAGCTGGTGGCCAACGGTGGCGCGACGGCTACGCGTGATCTCAAGGGTGCCGCGGCTTGGAGCTGCGCGTGGGGGCTGATGGCTGCGAGGGAGAGGTTGGAACTTTAAGGGAAGGGTCACCAACCGGTGGGGAAGAGGTTGGAAGGGGTGGTGACTGTCATGCCGCCGTGCGGCGGCGCCCTGGGAGGCACAAACAAATGACAGGGAGAGAGGGTAGCGCGCGGGGAAGGCAGGGGAAAAGAAGGAGAAAAAAAAAAGAGAACAAGGAAAAAGAAAAAGAGGGAAAAAGGTAAAAAAAAAGAGAAAAAATGAGGGCAAGAAATGAGTATAGTCTTCACAACTTATAAAATTAATCCAATGAAAATAATTTCAAAACGGCAAGTTAAATAAAATAATTTAAACATAATGATCAAATAAAAATAAAATAATTAAATCTAACGGTCAATTAATTCAAAATAAAGAGTAATTAAAATAATGAACTATAATTAATAACAAGAAAACACATTGAATTTACAGTTAAAAATCTAAAGATAATATTATGTAAATTATCTAAAATTTAAAATAAGAAAGTCTATAATCTTAAGAAATGTAATAATTATTTAGTCAAAATACACGTAAATACGGGATATAACAAAATTGAAGACTTTTAAGGTTTTTTTTTTTTTTTTTGTGTTGGGGGGGGGGGGGGGGGCGTTTCATTCCTATTGATTGTTTTTGCCATAGGGATATAATTGGGAAAAAAAGATTAATAAATATCATTAGAAATTAAATTAAGAGATATTTTTGGCAAAGAGCTAGCGATCAAAGAGCTGCCAAGAAATAGAAAAAATCTTACATATTAATTATAATCATCATCCATCTCGATCGATCATCGAGACTGACCATCACAACATTATTAATTAATCATGTGTCAGAGTAAAATTTCCTAAACCTTAATTATGAGGAAGAGGCCAGTGGGATACTTTGCTCATTCCTGAAGAAATTGTCTGGATCAATTGCGAAACTTTCAGAAAAACGTTCTTATTCTAAAATCTCTCGACATATTATAAATTGATACGTCATCTTCGTATCATATCAGAGCATTGCATCAGAATATATATCATGTTTAACTCTCGTGGTAAGGTTATAAACCACCATTATACCTGTGGCTGGGCCGTATACCATGTTTAAGCCCTGTGGTATGGTTGGCTGGGCCGTATACCATGTTTCACCCCGTGGTAGGGTTATAAACCTCCATTATACCCGTGGCTAGGCCGTATACCATGTTTCATCCCAGTGATATGGTTATAAACCATGATTATACCTGTGACAGGGCATTAATAGAAACAAAACAGAACAACATCAGAACCAGATCATATTCAAATACAGAATCAGAAATTCATGTCAAGGTTTTCAGATGCCACATCATATCAAAACCGAAAACTGAATAGCTTTAGATCATTTCACATGTTCGAAATAAATAGAATCAAAACATCTTCATTTATTCAGAGCAAAAATATTTAGATTTTCATATTCGCTCTTTTTGCATAGATCAGAAATAGAATGCAAAAAATTAGCTCATGTCTACACCAGTCATGACAGAAAATACTTTCTCTTATATAGAATTTATGGATATGCGAAAAAACATCTGAGATCGTTTTCAGATTTCTTATTAAAAATAAACATGTATATTTTCAAAGTCAACCTCATTCAATTTTTTTATGAAAAACTAGTATATGAACCCCGCTCACCTGGACTTCTTAGCCTTTCGAATATTTCGTCAACAATGTCGAACAAATATTAATCGTCACTTATAAAATAATCACGTAATTCCAGTAAAATTCCAGCCGAACAACAAATTGAATCATGTTTTGGGGTGTTTATTGTTTTGGGGCATTATAGTTCTACATTTAGTTCAATTGGTTTAAACAACAAATTGAAAGGTAGAATAAATTAACTGTTCAATTAGTCATTCAAATGTTGTCTTGCCATTCAAATGTTATATTTGTGATATCCCATATGATAATTAGGATAAGTGTAGGTGGTGTATGAGATCCCACATTGCTTGGGAATGAGAATTTTTTGCTCATTATAAGGTTATAATGAGACTCTAATTGTATCATTAACTAGTCATTTTGGAGTATAGGTCATTTGGTTTGGGCCTTCCATTGAATTTGAATCTTAAAACCTTAGAAAAAAGACACACACATATATATATATATATAGAGAGAGAGAGAGAGAGAGCAAATTATTGTTTAGTTCCAAATAACCGAACATCATTTGAACATGTTTGATGATTCATTGAGAAATTTCTTTCCAAAGTTACATAATTTTAGGACAACTCGAAATTGATTAATAAATATCATTAGAAATTAAATTAAGAGATATTTTTGGCAAAAAGCTAGCGATCGAAGAGCTGCCAAGAAATAGAAAAAATCTTACATATTAATTATAATCATCATCCATCTCGATCGATCGTCGAGACTGACCATCACAACATTATTAATTAATCATGTGTCGGAGTAAAATTTCCTAAACCTTAATTATGAGGAAGAGGCCAGAGGGATACTTTGCTCATTCCTGAAGAAATTGTCTGGATCAACTGTAGTCTTGATCTTCACTAACCTATCAAAGTTTTCATGAAAATACATGGCTCCATAAACCTTCCCTTCTGCATAGCTGTTCTTACCATGGTGATTGATCCCAATGTCAAGATCCCTATAGTTCAAATATGCACTTCTAGGGTTCTTGGATACGAAAGGAGTCATGTAACTGTAAAGCATCCTTGATTGAGTTATGAAGCTCTTTTCTACCTCAATTCCTTCATATTGCCAGCTTATTGAGTACTGGATTTTGAACAAATTCCCTGCACGATGTGGGAAAGGAAGTGCAGAAGCTTGTACTTGGTTCATTTTTCCACCATAAGGATTGAAAACCAGTCCAACTTTTCCGAGCTCAATCATTTTCTTCCATATATATTCCAACCCAGCTTTCGAAATCGGTTTCTGCACGTAATCCGATTTCCTCTTCCCGAAGACTGCCGTGTCGGGGTGTCGGTCGAGGAGGACTGTCGGGGACGTGACATTGCCATTGCCGGCGCCAGCCCACACAACAGAATCAATCCAACTCATTTCCGTCACATCTTCCTTCTTCAAACCTAGTTCAGGAAACTCCTTGCTTAATAACGTGATCAGGTCTTCTGCTTTGCCGAGGAACAATGCGACGATCGATGCTCGGATTGTCGTCTCCCCCTTCTTCACCTTGGATGTCACGGGCTGTATCAGCATCCTCATGAACAGGTTGTCATCCGTGGTCGGAGCGACTTGCTGCCATCGATAGACAATATCGGTCGCGTTCTCTTCCAAGGTCCTTTCAGCCCTAAAAACGGTAACGTTTTCCGGAACAGGAACCAACTTTATTTTGAAAGCGAGTATTACTCCAAAACTTGCGCCTCCTCCTCCTCTAATGGCCCAAAAAAGATCTTCTCCCATTGAAGTCTTATCAAGGATTCTGCCATTAACGTCGACGATCTTCGCATCAAGGACATTATCTGTGGTAAGTCCATATTTCCGAACCATGAAACCATATCCAGCGCCACTTAAGTGCCCACCAACGCCGACGGTGGAACAAACCCCCGCCGGGAAGCCATGCAGCTTGCTCTTCTGCCATATATTATAATAAACTTCTCCGAGCGTCGCGCCGACTTGCACCCATGCAGTTTCTTCCTTGGCATCGACCACAACGGAACGAAGATTAAACATATCGAGGACGACAAATGGGTCTTGAGATACATACGAGACGCCCTCGTAGTCATGGCCGCCGCTGCGGATTCTTATATGGATGCCATTTTTCTTGGCGCAAATCACCGCGGCTTGGACATGGGATTCCTCTGTAGGGGTCACGATGATGACAGGTTTTGGCGTCAATGTGGTGTTGAAGCGTGCATTGCGGATGTAGGCACGGAGGACGGATGAGTAGGAAGGGTTGTTTTGAGCATAAACTATTTTGGAGATTTGATCTGGTTGCTTTGTTTGAGATGATAAGCACTGGACAAAGGCGTTATGGGCAGAATCGGAAGCTGCCCATGAGGCAGAGACTTGAGAAAGAAGAAAAAGGCAGATTAAAGGAAACATTCTTGGCGTTGGCAGATACAGGAATGGGTTTGATTTTCCCATTTTTGTATCTGTTTATTCGCTTTTGTGTGTTTGTTTCCTTCTCATTTTGCAGCTAATTGTAATATATATATATATATATATATATATATATATATATTACATATTGGATCGAACACCTTCATATATAGGCTTGATATCCCGAGAGCAACTCCTAGCCCATGGCCTCATGAAGGTAAGCCATGCTGTTGAAAAAGTACTGTAATAGGTCTTAAATAGTAAATTCCAAAATTGGATTGAGATCCTGATCTAAGCTCTCTAATCCTCGACTCCAATTGGATGATTGGTTTGGGAAAGAAATAGATACGTGACTACTAAATTTATATGTGGGGTTTGTATTGCATAGATCTCCTATGGTCAACATGAAATGTAGTGACACTACAAGAGATTTGATCTTTAGAGACGAAATCATTTAGGGATGAATTAAATTTCGTCCCTAAAAGTACTTATTTGGGATGAAAATCAAATTTCGTTTCAAAACATGGCTGTGGTTTTATATGCTTTCAAACAATGAAATATCTATTCGAACTAGTCTTTCTGTGACGAAATATAGCGTCTGAAAAAAGAAAATCGTTCAAACGTAAATAAAAATGTTTGAACAGACATTTAATGACCGTTCAAATTGTTACATAATTGTTCGAATAAAATTCGTGGCAGGAAAATATATACGATTGTGCTAGGGAAAGTTTGAAACTGTTTGAACGAGAAATTTAATCATTCGAACTGAAGTTTTGGTGTGAAGTTATAAATAAATATGGCGGGGATGTTGATATAGTGTTCGAACGCTCCAACACAAGTTCAAACAATATTTTAATTCGCATTCGAATGTTGACAAAACTGTTCGAATAATAGTCGTGGCGGGAACATATACACAATTGTGCCCAGGGAAAGTTAGATCTCGTTCGAACACTATATTTAATCATTTGAACCAACTTTTTGGTGGAGAATTATAAGTAAATCTAGCGGGGATGGCTGCAATGTAGTTCGAACGATACTTTTTTGTTCGAATAGATCTATAAACCGTTCGAATGCTCATAATATTACTTCGAACGGTACCGTTTAATTATAGAAATTTATTGAAAGACATTCAAATAGTTAAAAAAATAAACCGTTCGGATTTATTATTGTGGAAAATGCTATAGCTACCGTTATTTGACACCAATTTTGAGTCCCGCTTGACGTGTACACGCCACTATAGCATTTCTTCACTTTTTTTATTTTTCACTTGCTTCCTGTGTGCACCCGCGTTTTATTTTCTACTTCACACTTTCACTTTTCACCTCTGCACTTTCACTTTTTTTTTTTTTTTTCTAATCTTCTACACTTTCACTTTCACCCTTTTCAATTTCCCCAAACCATTGCCGACTGCACTCAAACCCTGACACACAAGAGACTGAACCATTGCCCCTGATTGACTGCACCCAAATCCCAACGCACAAGAGACCCATCTCCGACCCGCACAAGAGACCCATTTCTGGCGCCGTTCGCTCTTCGTTCGACCTCAAATCCGGGAAACAAAACCTCTGCATTTTGTCTCCTTCACAGTAGATTTCTCAATTTCCACATTTCATCTAGATTTCTTTATTGGTCTAGATTTCTTGATTTGAATTTTTTCTGAATCTATTATTTCGGTGGACCACTCTTGTTTATCACTAGTCTAGGTTTATCATGGTAGATTTCTTGATTTATGGTTGAAGTATTATTCCCAACGACCTTGCATGTTGATCTCTGCTTGCGGCTAATTTTCTCAACGCAAAAGGAGGAACGTCTGACAGTTACCTTTTTTGTGATTGTTCACCAAGTTTCTCGACTATTTTGTAATTTATTTGGATATTCATACAAAAGTGATGAGAGTGCACAGGATTAGGAAAAGAAGAAGAAGAAGAAGAAGAAGAAGAAGAAGAAAGTGAAAGTGAAGAGGTGAAGAAGAAAGTCAAACACGGGAAGCAAGTGAAAAATTAAAAAAAAAGTGAAGAAATGCCATAGTGGCATGTACATGTCAAGCGGGACTCGAAATTGGTGTCTAATAACGGTGGCTGTAGCAGCGCCCTATTATTATTTATGGGAAATTAAAATATTTCATATTCTTAAGAATTTTATATAATTAATTTAAAAACTAATTAATGAGTTTTATTATGGTAAATAAGAATTTACAATTAAAAAAACATTACCTTTTTAGAAGTGTCATTTTTTATATTATCATGAAGGTAAGTAAAATAAGGAAAATGATTTTTGTATTGCATAGAGATCTCTTATGGTCAACATTAAATGTAGTGAGATTAAATATTGTGGTTATCTTTTTTCAGTTTGATGAACTTTTAATCCCATCCAAAATTAGAGAGGAGCGTTATTATTAAAAGGATAATAATACTATTTGGCCCTATGATTTTGCTCTCCCATTTTAACCGCTTGTGTATTTTATTTTATTTTTTTAATTTTTTTTAGTAATGGTTAAGGAAGTCACCACTAATGAGTTTGAGTATTTTTTTTTGAACAAAAATATTTAAACATATTTAAAAACTCTTTGAAAGAAAAATGAAAAAAATACAATTGCATTACAAAAATGATATAATAATCCTTTCCTTTGTCAATACTTTGTCCCATTGGCCGGTAGTTATAATTTTTTATTTTTTTGTTTATAAGTACTAGTAGTTTTAATGGATTAAGTCTTAATGATGTTTTTGACAATGTTTTAGTTTTTGAATTGGCGTTTTCTTTTGTTCACATTGTTTTAGTTATAAGAAATGTTAGAATATTACCATATTTAGACGATATTCATAATATTCTAGTAAGTATGATAATATGACTTATTCTGTACTCTCTACCTAATCTAGTTTATTGTGTAAATCAATAAATATTAATTAGTATCATTGATTGATTGAATTTTCATTATTTCTCTAGTCTCATTCTCCTATAAATAGGGACATATATGATCTATTTAGACAGTTCAAAATAGCACATGTAGTCCTGGATCCAAAAAATACATCAGCAGTACGTGTGGTATTAATAAATCTAAGCCTGCACCCCATTTAGGATTTAATGCATGACCTTCATTTAGAATCTAATATATAATATATATATATATATTAGTAATAGAGCAACGTCCAAGGGACGTTTGCCTAGTTCAGATTTTTTACAAAAATTATATGATCTTTTACAAAAGGAAAATGATTAATAAATTATCTAATAAATTTTAGCAGTGATTTAATGTGCAAAGCGCGTTGGGCACATTTGTCTAGTACTCAAAAGATATTTACATCCTCACAAAAAGAGACACAAAGGAATAAAAAAGAATGATAAAAAAGGTCCAATACAACACACACAACTTTTATACGGATGAATAAGAATTTAAAGTGTAGCGGCTCAATAAAGGACAAAACATACAACCTACAAAAGAGAAAAGGCAGAAAAAGTATAAAAATAGTTTATTGACACAATTGGCAAAATATAAAGGATAAAAATAATAAACCTAAAATATCTTACCACTCAGTGGATAAAGATGTGAAAAGCATGTTTGACTTAAAATCACCGTTTCCAAAACTGCAATAGTGATTTAACGATTCCTATCAATATCCATCTCGATCCTCCTGCAACGGTGTATACAGTACTTTCAAATATTGAATTTGACCAATCCTAAATGCATGAGTTATACTATTAATGTTACAAAATGAATGGGATCAATTTAATTCAATTTATTAGTAAAGGAAAATTAACAAACTTTGTAAGGGTATCTAATTTGACAGTCCATAACAAAAAAGGTATAATTAAAAGCAAGCAACTTAGTTAGCAGAAATACTTTTTATCTCCCCTTTATTTCCATTCTCTGATTGAAAAGGAATGGAAGGACTACAAAAGGTCTGAATACACCCAAATATATCAACAATTGAGATCTACAGTAAACATAATGCATTTCATGGGCTCTCATGTGTGAAGGAAGTCGTAGCAAGATCCTTTCTTACCCTGTACATGTTTATGGGAATTTTAGATCAAAGAATGCTCCTTCTCATATTGTGAATCAACTTTATTCTTGAGGAAAAGTACTTGTAATCATCCCCAAGACAATCCGAAAAAAAAAGATGAATAAGATGTACTGCTGCTAAACTATCAAAATCTCATATTCTACTCCAAAAGAAATTTATGCCATAACAATTATGAAGATAACAACAATTAAAGAAAATATCTTGCATGAGAAATTACAAAAGGTAATACTCAATGGATAATGTGAAAAACTGCAAAACTGACTAAAAGATAAGAAAATGTAGACATACAAACTGTAGACTGACAGATAAAGATGTGAAAAACCCAAATAAAAAAGCATACAACGAATAAGCATGAAAGTGGTGGACTGACATAACTGTTAAAACCTAAAGGAGAAAAATAATAAACTCAAATTAATCTAATACTCAATGGATAATGTGGAAAACTGTAAAACTGACTAAAGGATAAGAAAAGTATGAAAGTGGTGGACTGACAGAACTGTCAAAACCTAAAGGAGAAAAATAATGAACTTAAAATAACCTAATACTCAATGAATAATGTGAAAAACTGCAAAACTAACTAAAAGATAAGAAAAAGTAGACATACAACCTGCAGACTGATGGATAAAGATGTGAAAAACTGCAAAGGATAAGAAAAAGTAGACATACAACCGCAAACTGACCTTTTGAATCATACAGCCTGCAGAGTAGAAAAAAATCTTTGTTCGTACACACAATAGCACAAAAGACATGAACTTGCTTTCTCAATAAACAGGCACCAGCAAATTGGACGACAGAAAAGCAGGAGCAAGAGCAGAAATATATTTAACAAGTCCCTTTCAAATGCATAAACTCCAGTTGGGGACAATGCATTTTTATCAAAGGTAAAGTCCCTACTAGTTTTTGGGTAACAGCTCTACGTATTAAAGATGTGAAAGCTAAATTAGGTAGTAAAGATGTGAAAGCTCAATAGATAAAGACGTGAAAAGCAAGAAACTAACTAAAATAACTGCTCCCAAAGCTGCTATAAATGGCCCTACTGGTTTTTGGGTAACAATTCTACGTATTAAAGATGTGAAAGCTAAATCAGGTAGTAAAGATGTGAAAGTAAGTTGTTATGCCTTAAGGATGTAAAAGGTCAAAGCAGATGTATTTGATCATATAAACTAATGGGGAAAAGGAAGGTTTTGCTAGTATCAAAATCCACATTTAAGCATGGAAATATTTTCTTATGATAATGTCGTGCAGACAAAGAAAGCAGCTACCAGAGCAAGGGCCTATTTAACTTTCAATTGCTGAAATTTATTTATAAAAGAAAAGAAAAAGAAAGGAAAGGAAATAAAAGAGTTAAACACAAGAAGTTCTCTTTTTTCAATTCACTGAAGCACCCATGGAAATGCACATGACCTCATGCATCATCCATCCTTATGCAGGTTGGAAGTGCCACTCAACACAAAAATAGAAAACATAAATAAAATGTAAAAAGCATTTGATCATAAGTATCTTAGCCAGATTTGCCTTAAAACATATAAATTAAAGTAATACCATGCAAATCACTTTCTTTACCAACGGAAGTTGAAGAAGAAACTAAGTCTGTCTTGGACAGCTTCAGACTTTCTGAGTAAAGCTCTTCAGCAAGATTGCGCTCCATCTGTACAAGCATAAACAAGTGAAACTAAAGTAACAAAGTCCAGTTGTAACACCCGGATCCAAAAATTGGAATAGTTGGACTATGGATTTTATTTATTTATTTTGGAGATCTTGGCCGTTTAATTTTTTCTCCTCGGATGTTTTATTTTTTTGTTTTCTTTTCTTTCCGTATATTTTTTTTTCCTTTCACACAGCTTATTTCCGTCGCCCACAGCATGCATGCACATACACGGTGTACCTTTCCTTCCGCACACACGTCTCATTTATTTCTAGGGTTTTAGCACTATAGTTATAGACACATGTTATACTACTGCCCAAACACATGCCGCCGCACGCAATACTCCACACCATGCACGCCTCTCTTGCAAATTCTCCCTCTACTCCTCCCTAGGGTTTTTCTTTTGTTTCTCTATAATTTTTTGCGTTACACTTCTCACGCACACTGCACAACCCAGCCACCCACGGAGCCAGCTCTCTTTGTGTTTTCATCAGCAACTCAGCTCACACAGAATCGCCGTCACCCTGCACCGAGCGCAACCTCCACAGCCAACAACCGAAACCTCTATCCTTTTTACCATTGTGCACCATAGCTCAGCCTCCGTCAACCCTCCACCAAATTTCAGCCGCTGTTAGGCTCTTCAACCCAGCCATTGCACCAGAATACACGCTGCTTCCATACAAAATCGACGCAACCTGGGCACACTGCAGCTCCCCTTCGCCGTGTGCCATCTCCACTTGGCCATCACTGGAGCTCCCTCTCGTCTGCCATATACCACTGCACCACCACCTTACTGCCAAAGGCGACCACCTACGTAGTGAACTGAAAACTCCCCTGTTTTAGCCACCAAAAACAGAGCAACCCAACCCGGTGCACTTGTCGTTCGAAGCCACCACACACGGTGCCAGCACTTCCACGTCGTTACCACCGGCACAGAGAACTCCGACGGTCACTCCACGCCACTCCTATCCGCCGCGTCCCGCTCGGTTAGCCACCGACAGCACCTCCGTGTCACACTCTCTCGGCTTACTCTATGTCTTTCTTTCTTTTCTCTCTCCTCATTTCGTTGGTCTCTCTCTCTCGTCCAGTACTCCACCATGATCATCGTCGTCTGCCTTGTCCCTCGCTTACGTCGCACGCTGCCGCTAGATTGCCTCCATGGTAAGCCCCTACCATGCAAAGTTTTATTTTCACGCATATTATGGTTGTGCTTCAAAGAATTATATGAAAGTACCTTAGTACCCCTTTACTAATTGTTGTACTAATGTGTTTTTTAAACTTTTATTATTTATTAATACTCTCTAATTTATTATGTTTACAGAAACCCATTTAAGTAAATTAAATTAGTATTAAGCAAGGTTTTCTTTCAAAGAGTAGACAATAATGTTGTGTTTATTATTATGACCTTGCTTATTATGATTTTTTTTAACTGTTTAATTTTTAAAATATTTTGTTATAAATATATTAGCTAGTATTAAACGTTATAATTTGATCTCATTAGTAAATAAGTTAGTTTTGTGTTTTGCTCAGACTAATTATTGGGACATTGATGAATTTAGAAAATGTGACGATAGTTTAGGGTTACGAGAAGTTAGGTTTTTGAAGAATTAAAATAGATTATTTTAACATTTTAGGCTCAAATATTGAAATTGTGTTCGATTGGAAATTTATGAGAATTACGTTATTATGTTATAGGTGACAATTAATAATTGTTCAGCATTTTGAGGAAATTCTTGAAAAGCTAAGAAGTTCAGGTAAGCGGGATTCCTATGCTAGACTTTGCATTTAAAATAAAATAAGCTGAGGTTATTTTTTGGAAAATATACATATTTGATGTTGAAAAGAAACTTGAACTGCCTCAGTTATTTGTTCTGCATTACTCATGAGATTCTGTTTAAGAAGAAATTATTTTCTGTCATGATTGGTGTAGACATGAGCTTATTTCTGACATTCTGTTTCTGAACTTTGAAAAATAGAGCGAATATGAAATTTGTGCATAAATTATGTTGTGATATGATTTTTGTTCTGTTCTGAAGATTTTCTGTACTCTGATATGATCTGATGTGATTTCTGAAAACCTCTGGCATAATATTCTGTTTTGTTTATGTTCCGTTCTGACCTCACCACGGGTGTAAAACTTTGGCATCTGTTCGGGTTGGTACCAACTTTTCTATTTCTGGTGCACCCACTTTGGAAATAAAGTGGTTTTCTGCGTGGTCTTTCCTATGTGAACACTCGGGGCTCCGAGAATGAATAAGGGGAAGATTCACATTCTGTTTCTACTCGGTTAGCTACCGGGGTTTGCACAACCCTACCACGGGGGTTAAACATGGTATTTGTTCTGATTTGATAAGATAAGATGTGGTGTTTCAGTTTATGCTATGCCAAAGGGATTTTGATTATGAATAGTTTCGAACTATCGCTCTGTCATTTTTGATAACATGTTCTGACGCTGCATTTTGAAAACATTATTCTGATTCTGCATTCTAAAAGGAAATATTTTGTTCTGCATTCTGATTTCTGTAAATGCTCATGTTTACACACTAGTATATGTCCTCTGCTTACTGAGTTGTTGATAACTCATCCCTTATCTCCATATACTTTTTAGATAATTTTGATGTTTCAGCTGGAGAACAAGAGTAGAAAGTTTAGCAATGTGTGATGATCGTAGTGGAATAAGTGTCGGAGGGTACAAATGCTTATTTAGGGGTCGTAGTTAGTAAACTGATTTATTTTTCGGGTATTTGTTTTGACGAGTTGAGGATATTTTCGAGTTTTTAGAGAATTTCTAATTTATGTTATTGGGGATTTCTTTATTGTCGCCATAGAGGGACTTAGATTTTTGGTTTGATTAAGTGGATTAATATTTTATGAAATTTCTGAATTTTTATAGTTGTGTTATTTAAGTAAATTTTAAGCGTTAAGAGCTAACTCTCCGGACCTACGGGAACAGGGCGTTACACCAGTATATCAATAAGTAAAACACCACACACACAAAATGAGGATTTTCAATAATGAATTATCCCAACGGCAGTATGTAGATAAATCGAAAAAATAAAAACTTCAAGTTGCATGGTGCTTGCATAAACACAATCATCAACTTTAGAGCACCAAAGTAGAGAACATAAATGGGCATGCCTGAGTACACATGTATTTTATATGAGAGAGGTGCCAAAAATCCAAAATGACACATACCCATACAAATTCCACATGTAATTGGTGCAGTTCCAAAGTAGAGATTTGAGTAAAATAAAATGACCAAAAAACACAAAAAAGGTCTAAAACCGATGGAATTAATGGAAGATAAATGGATCGGGAATGGTTGCTAAACAAGACACCCTTGTCCAAGCAAACACGTACAACTACATTAATGCATGATGAGTTTAAAAGCCTCATGCATCCTCATCTATTTAATTCTTTCCCAACCTTTCACCTACCCTCAACCAAAGTAAGTACCCAGGCAAGGCCTGTACTTCTTTGGCCATATGGGGTGGCTCAAGTCCCTCCTCTCCCCATTGAAGAAAATCTGGAATCGTCTTCACTCCAACCACAGAGAGCGTACGTCCATTATTATTAATTTCCTTCTGCTCATGATCATCATGTTTTGAAAATCCAGCTAAATTAATTACCTAAGTAAGATCATGCGATTCTAATTATTATTATCTTTTTTCGATTTGTTTGCTTGGAATTCCTTGTCTGCAATTGCATACATTCTTACAAATTCTGTTTTTTTCCCCCCTCAACTTCAAGTTCATGAGTGGCAAATCCATGTTCCAATATTCATATATATATATATATATATATATATATCTCCTAGTTCTATCAAAGAAGCTGATCATTTTAATCTCTTTCTCTGTGTGTGCATGTTTTCAGGTAGGGGAATTTACATATTGTACAAGGACGTGAAGTCCTGCCCATGCGAAGATGTGCAGGTTCTATGGTCAATACTGGTCGAGTCACGAACACAGCCTTCTTTGCCGTCAACATGATCATGATCATAGAGCGAATTTAATCACAATCATGTGTAATGAGATGTAATACATGCATACATACATTATATATAAATATATAATACACAAAACCAAGATGAAGCTAGAAACTTACTTGGGTGAGCTTGAAGGAAGTCGGCCACCCCTTTCCTTTCAGGACATTTTAAGCCCATAAATTCAAAAAACTCAAGAACTTGCTCACAGGGACCCTGATACACAACCTGGCCATCAGAGAGGAGAATAATGTCATAAAAAAGATTGAAAGTCTTTTGTGCCGACTGGAGGAACAAAAACCCAACAAGCGTAAAAATGAAATAAAAAAATCCACACGAAACGAGAAAAAAATAAAATCAAAACATCCTTCAGATTCCAAAAAATGGTCCATACTAACGAACAAAAATCCAACAAGCAGATTGACATCCAAAAAAAATGGAGAACAAATACCTAACAAGCAAAAAAATGAAATAAAAAAATCCACACGAAATGAAAAAGAAAAAACCATCCTTCAAATTCACATCCCACAGAGTGAAAAGAAATAGAATCAACAAAAACCATACCCACACAGCACTGACACAAAAACGAAGATGAATCGCGGTGGTTTGGGAAACCCACGCGTTTCCTTTAAACTGCGCGTCTGCGCAACGCGCCGCTCCGAAACCGATCGACCACAAGATCGGTGGATGAGGGTTCTGCCGGTGGTGTGCGTGTCGGACGATGGTCACCGGAGGAGCTCGAAATGGCTACCCCCTTTATTCGGCCCAAAACCTGGAAAAAAAAAAAAAAAAAAAAAAAAAAAAAAAAAAAAAAAAAAAAAAAAAAAAAAAACCACCGAAGATGAAGGGCCGGCGGGGAGAGCGAGGAGAGGAAGAGGAAGAAGAAGCCGAAACTCCCCTTCCCCCAGCTGGATTCGAACGAGCGAGTCTCTAGAGAGAGGGTCTGGTTTCTGTCGAGAGAAGCTACGGTTTCTATTGGGAGAGGTATGGTTTAATCGAGAGAGAGTATTAAACGGAGACTTAACGGAAATTACTGTAGCTCCCTTAAAACAAGAATTTCCGTTAAGTTTCGTTTGATAGACACTTATATAATAGGAGAGATATATATATATATCTTGAATTTTTTAAAATTCCCTAGCTTCTCTTTTCTAGAAAGAGAAACTCCCGTTTCTCTCTAGAAAGAAAAGTACCTCATTTTCATATTGTTGTTCCACCAGAGTGGACAATGGAGCCTTGGCTTCCATCCTCCTCTCCTTTCCATTTCCAATACCAATATGTTTATAGGATTTTTTCTAGTCTTTTTAAATTTTCCTTAACACCAGTTTGGTCTAGGCCCGACCTACCACACTCAGGCGACCGATTGTCTGCACGCGCATCACAACACAACTCCCCAGCCTTTGATCTACTGGTATGAAGCAGAACCATGGCGAAAATCTTAGCAGGTGATCCTCACACACGATTTGCCCTGCGCATGGTTACCACACGCCCCTGCATGAAAATCATGCATCCAATGACTACACACACCGTACCCGTAGCCTTGCTACCTCAAGATCTTTTAGATTTGACCCACCCCATCTCACTATAATCTCATTGTCTCCACACGCCGTCATGGGCTAGCCATGTGAAGCCTAGGCTCGTGAACGAAGTCCAGCCCCTTAAGAACAAAAATTGATGTCGTTTAAATAGGTTTTATCATCAACACTTAAGATCCCTCAGAAATTTAACCACGGTGTGAGAGAAGAGAATAACACGAAAGGCAACTATACTGCTAGAAATAATACATCAATTCTTGGAAGTATGACACGAAACGACTACGCTAGGGGCCGAACGCTAGCAAGTAGGGGAGGAATGCCACCGAGATGAATAAAGTTCTCAGACGGCTAGAGCTCTAATAATGGAAATGTTAGGTTATGATGACACAATCGTAGCATCACGAGTGGAGAAATGGACGATCTCGGAGCCTGATGAGCAAGAAAAAGACAAGGGTGGAGATTCACCAAAGTACTACGTTGCTAAATCTAGCAAAGGAGCTAGGATACGAGAGAACACAACCGACAGGTGCACGAATTGTAGCTAAGGGAGGAGACAAGAGGAGGGAGCTGTTATTCTAGTAGTGGATCATGAACATTTGGTGATGGATTGAGGTGATGGAAGAGACGTGATTCAAGCAGTGTAGACAGAGAACACCGAAGAACACCCCCTCGTAAGCATCCCTTGGTATGTCATATTTAGGGAGGGTCCTCATTAAATTTCAAGGATGAAATTCCTCATAGGAAGGGGAGGATGTGAGGATCACTGTAACGACTTAAAAGAAATTAGATAGATGAATTTCTTTAGTCCATAGAAACATTGTGAAATCCTTTCGAGATCTGACGAATTGAGCATCACTTAGATTTTAGTTCATTAGCGT
Organism: Juglans mandshurica; assembly: GCA_022457165.1. Taxonomy (NCBI): domain Eukaryota; kingdom Viridiplantae; phylum Streptophyta; class Magnoliopsida; order Fagales; family Juglandaceae; genus Juglans; species Juglans mandshurica. The sequence continues at coordinate 19,208,844 of CM039627.1, read as the reverse complement.
AGTCGGATCTTGATTCACTATGGTGATGAAACTACCTTTTTATTTAATTAAGACACTTAGGAGTATAACTTTTTAAATAAATTGCACCATTAGACTTGTATGAATATTTAAGATTTTATGGTAAAATAAAAAGTTTCGAGTATTTTGGATAAGTAGTAGACAAAATTTCCTTGATGTGTAATAAAGATACTTAGGAGTTTCATTTTACAAAATGAATTGCATCATTAGACTTGTATGAATATTTAACATGTTATGGTGCAATAAAAAGTTTTGAGTTTTTTGGCTAAATAGTAACCATTCGGGAGAGCACCACGAGACATCTTCTGGCGCCCCCAATCCCCCTTATAAAAAAAATACGGGGATCGAGATGCCAGGATGGTGACAACACGGTCACGCATCCCAACGAAAGTGCCAAGTGTGTGTACATGCAACAGTGTACAATAAAAACGCAGCGGATAATTAAGTCTAGTAAGTACCATAATTTAAAATACAAATTAAATATCAGTAGAAGTTTAAAAGCAGTTATACAGTCATCCCAAAATAAAGTTAAACACATGTCCTGAAAATACAAATGAGCAAAATAAAATAACAAGGCCAGTGATCCCAGATCACTCCTCGGGCGGAGCCGTCTCCTCAGACTCGCCCTCCTCCTCCTCCTCATCTGCATCAAAATCTGCGTTACCACAGAATGGTACCGCAGGTAAGTATAACCCAAATAATCCTCAGGAATAAAATGCATTTAATGTAACCAACATGCATGCATATGATGAAATATGCATTTTTCCTCAAAACATCATTTTCCCCAAAAATGACAATTTTCCAACACACGCCAAAATCCCATTGGCCCAAAAATAATCCGTAAAACATTTTCCCAGAAAATGATTTACACAAAAATCCAACACACTATTTTCCCAGAAAATAGCCAATTAATCCGTTATTACCCTATGCACCATGGCCTCCCCTAGGGACCATCCGCACGTCCTGGCTTCGTAGCGATGCTCAGTTCCGCGCCCAGCGCGTTCGTAGCCAAGCACCCACTACGCAACGAGCGATGCCCAGTTCCGCGCCCAACGCGTACGTGGCCAGACATCCTCTGGTCCCCGCTAGCAGAAGGACCACGAAGTCGGCACGAATCTCTCGTCCGATCCCATTGTCGCCCGGCGACAATCCAGAGGAGCTCCACCGAGATAATGCCCCATCTCGGCTTGGGGTCGTGATACACATGCACCCAAGAATATTCTCACATAAAATCATAACTTTCCAAATCACACATGAGCATGAATGCAATACACGAAAACCTAGTTTTCTTTACAAACATGATCATGCATGAAATAATGAAATGCACATGTACCAACACCAATTCAACGTCCATCAATAACCAGTCCCATCAAATCCAATCAAAAAACTCATCAACAACCAATAACCAATTCAACTAAACCAACCAAACAACTCCAATCACAAATCTCTCCGACCCCCGTACTCCTCGTACTCAGTCCGGCAAAACCAATCAACAGTTCAAGTACAGTGAAATGCGTTAGTGTAAAAATACATTAAATTCATAAGAATTCTTTAAAGAAATACTTACAGTGTAATATAGCAATTTCTGAAGGATCACGAAGTTGAAAAAGGCGACGTCTAAGCAACACTACAGTGTAAAATACACTGTGGCCGTGGGTCACAAATACCAACTTTTCAACGGAGACAAACGAAGACCCAAAAACGATAGGGTAGGGCCTAGAGAGGTCGGTGAAGCCAATGGTGGTGGTGGTTTGCCGTGGGTGGCGGCGCAAGGGGTGGTTTTAGGACAAAAATGCTGAAATCGGAGATGGACTTGGTGGGGCTTCACCGGTGACAGATCGGAGCTGGGGTTGGGTCCATTGGGTTGCCAAGAGGTCGGGGATGAAGTGGTAGGAAAATGGTGGCCGGAGGTGGCGCGACGGCGGCGCAGTGGTGCATAGAATGCCGCGGCTTCGTGGGGTGCGTGCGGGCTACCGGCGGCGAGGTTGGGGCTGGGATTTGGGGGGTGAGGTCACCGGCCGGTGGGGGAGCTAGTCGGCCGGGCGGTGTCGCGCACGGCAGCGCGACGGCGGCGCGACGGCGGCGGTCTGGGTGAAGGTGACGGACGCACGGGGAGAGAGAGGGAGAGAGGGGGAGCTAGGTCGCGCGGGGAGGGGGAAAGCAGAGGAAGAAAAAGAAAAGGGGAAGAAAGAAAAGAAAGGGGAAAAGAAAAAGAGAAAAAGAAAAGTGGGGAAAATAAATGAGGTCCAATCCTCATAACTTGGGTCACAAAAATGATCCAACGGAAACAATTTTAAAATCACAAGTTAAATAAAATAATTTAAACGTAATGGTAAAGTCAAATTGAAATAATTAAATCCCACAGTAATTAATTTAAATATTAAAAGAAATTTAAATGTATAACAATAAATAAATATTAAGAAAGCACATAAAAATAATTTTCACCAAATTAAAATCATAGAAATAAACTCACCAAAAATCGAACCAATTTAAAATAAGAGGATAAATTTTTGAATCCATAAAAATAATTCCTTCAGTAAAAATACACTAAAATACGGGGTGTTACACATCTAGTTCAAACAACTATCAAATTGTCATGTAGAATGTCCAAATACACTTAGGATCACTAAGACAATTCTTAGTTTGACACATGACACAATCCTAGCCATCCACTTAGAAACCTTAGGACACTTGTCAAGAGGAGGACAAAGTGTGTAAGAGATGGAGTGTGAATCAAGCTTATCATCATGCTCTTTATACCAATCATTATTCCATCCAACCAAACATTATTTGATCTATCAAAAGAGGGGTTCAACCCTAATGAAATCTAAAACCATTGGAAGCCAACCAAAACCCCAAACCCCCTTGAGGTGGCGGAAACCCTAAATGGTTTCCAAACCCTAAACATGAATTGGTTAAGTCATTCCCAATTTCAACTAACTACTCAAGTACACACTTATATCCTCACCTAATCTCTTACATCTTGGTAATTACATTTGACCAAGAAAAATTTCATTTGAATCAAACCCTAATCGAAACTCCATTGAAACCCCATTCAATTAGCCCATTTAGTCCCATCGAAATCACCCGTTTTGCCCAAGCTTCTTCCACAAGGCTCCTCCTTCTTACAATTCCATGCCAGGGCTGTCATGCCACCTAATTACCAGCCCCAAATAGTGCCTCGATGGTAAGTCAAACAAGCCAACACTCCACCTCACCCGCTCAGCCTGCAGTAGCAGAAAAATAGCCCACTCACTTAAGCTTTTCAACATCTTTTCACAAGTAAAGCTCACATAAATTGGTCATTCCTTCATCCACCAATTCAGCCCCTTCACCTATACCCCACACCTCATGAATTTGCTTCCCTCACTTAGCTCATTTTCACGCTTCTTCGAAGGGAGAAACCGAGAGAGAGCAAGAGACCAAAATTGGGCAGTTTTTGCTCCTTGTAATCCAAGCTTTTGGTATTATTTTCTTAGGCTATAACCTCCTCAATTTTATCTATCATTGAGTCTAGTGTATATTGGTGAACGTTTCTTGAAATTTTGATGGATGAAAGTTTGTGTTATTGGTGGAAAGGTTCGGGGTTGACAATCTTTGGTGCTTGTGATGAACTTTGGTAGTTTTGTGGAGTTTTTGATGAAACGTTGGGTAGATATTGCTATGATGAAAAGTTAACATGTTTATATGCAAGTTATGATTTGAGTCAAAGCATGTTAGTATTTTTACAAAATGGTTTTTGCATGATTTTGAATAGGTAGAAACTGATTGGTTCAAAATAATTTTTGGTTTGGTTTAGGTTGTGATTTTAACTATAGGTTTTGATTCAATGGCTATGATCTTTGCAAATCTTGTTATGAAAAATTAGATCCATGGATTTGGAATAAAGTTTTGAGGAGTTATGGTCTCGATCTTTGTTGGAATGATGATGAACATGCAAGAATTTGTTTTAAAGTCAAGCTAGAGGCTCTCGGGTTTGATACTTTGTTTGGATGACATTTTTGCTATGAAATGCTAGTTTTAATGCTTATATCTAGTTAGAACTTGGATGTGAGGTATATATTTGTAATCTTTCAAGATTGATTTCATGAAAATCAAGGATCTAGTCTCTTTGTTTTAAGTCCAAAAGCATGCATGCTCGGTTTCCAGGTTTCCATGCAAACCAAGTGTTCTATGTTGTGTTTTGTGATTTTTGGTTGATTAGTCAAGCATGCTAGCACCTAGGTTTGAAAGATAAACATGTTAGAAGATTTATTTGTGGACGTTTGGAATCCTTAGAGTTGATATGAAAGTATTAGATCAAGAACATCAAGAGTTGGTTCATTTTGGTCTAATCATGATGTTTTAGCATTTTCCTTGATATGACGATTTCAAGTTTTATGAAATGCATGGTTTATTGTTTGTCCATGATTTAGGACTAAGGAGATGATTTTGGAGAGGTTTCATTTTCAGTTTAAGCATGTTAGATTGTTAGATGGCCAAGTAGCAACAAAAAACATGATTTAAGCCTATACATGAATCGGCCATGAGGGATTTCTCATAGTTAGATTTTTTTTTAAAAACTTATGAGTTCATATTTCGGTTTAAGATGAAATTTGCATGAGGAATATAAATTTTGGTAAGTTTTGGACTCTATTTGTAAATTCCTTACTTTTAGGGGCAAATTTATAATTTTCCATAAGAAGAAGGGTAACTTTGCAAATTTAATCCTAAATTACTGAATTTATTATTATTAGGATGTAGTGATATGTACTGAATTTTCCATATGTCATGCCATGTCACTTATTACTGTAAATGATTATTTGTCACATGCCATGAGTGTCATGTCAACTGTCACATGTTTATCTGTTACATGCCAGGAATGTTATGTCATAAGAATTGAGTAGGTCATGAAATGTTTCTAAGTGATGCATGAGTTTTTTATTTTGTCATGACCCAAAGTGTTAGGATGATGAGTTATCCTAGTGGAACTTCTTTGTCCACTCTAGAGTGTTTAAATTGGATGTGATCCCCTGGGTTGACGAAGTAGAGTCAATAGGCTTCGAATGAGACCTAATAACTGTTTCCAGAGCAAAGTTAGGCACCCAACGCTAGTGGTGCCAAACTACACGTTTACAAGTTCAGTTATCATGATGTACTCACAGCTGGCGCAGATGCCTGTAATGTGATGCGGTACCAGCAAGAGCACACGACCCTTAGGGCATCGTGGAGCATTCGTAGTTCACATAAACATAACCAGTCATGTTCATGTCAAGTTGTGTCATGTTCAAGTCAAGTCATGTTATGTTCATGTATAGCCATGTTATTTTCAAGTAATGTCACACATACTCAAGTTCATACCATGTTATATTACTATCATGTATGCGTATTCATATTGTTGGTAGTTTAGGAATTGTACTTGCGGAGAGTTTATAATCCTCACTCGGTATTCCCAACTAACGTTTCCCCCGAAATAATAGACGATGTGTCAGGGGACCAGGGATTAGGACTCAACCAGTTGGATCAGGTTTAGTAGGCTCCAACTTTTGGATTCCATTTTGGTGCTTATAGCCGAGTTGCGTGAGCGACTTGGTGTTTAGTTCAGTAGCTTTTATTTATGCCTGTACTTATGGAGTGCAGTCTTTGGTAAATGTTTTGATTTCGACTTATTGTATAACTTTGGATATTTGAATATTTATGAAGCCATGATTATGTTTTGGGATATAGCATTCTATTACATCGTGTATTGCTAAAAAAAAAAAGTATCTGCTGCAAATACCGCATATTGTTAAATGCATGTAAGGTACACTACATCTTTAACTGTCATGAATTGGGGTATGTGACTTTGTGTTGCATGTTTCAATGCTTCAAGTTCTATCAAATCCCAAGCAATGTTTGGAGGCATCAGAGGGTGGTATCAAAACAATACGTGTCTGGGTAAACCCATATGTCCCTAGGGGTTGTTATCAAAATTTAAGTTTGAAATTTAGTCTTCTATTAGGATTGAATTCTTGAAGTTTTGGGTATGTACATGAATCTAATACACGTAAACATGTGTTTCAAGACATAACACATGGTCGATGGAAGAGTACCCAGAAACCTTGGTGGAGACAACAACCGGGAGGAACAAAATCCTCTAATGGACGGAGGACAAGGAATGATGGAAGCCATTCATCTTCTGATGGAGCTGCCTAGGCAGCAACAACAATGGCATCAAGTGTGCGAGTACAGGCACGAAGTTAGGGGATATCCCTACGAGAAGATTTTAGTGTACCATTACCCAAATTTCTCAGGCAATAAAGGGCCCATAAGGACAAATAAGTGGACGATTGATCTTGATCAAACATTCAAGATTTACAGATGGCTTGAAGAACAAAAAGTACTATATGCTGGATATTTGCTTCAAGGAGAAGCCGACATATGGTAGGATATGTGAAGGTAGCTTTTGGTGAGGGAGTTTGGAACCCTAGCTACCTTAACATGGGGAAGATTCTGGGAAGAGTTCGACAATGGATTCTTCCCAGAATAAGTGAAGCAGCAACAGGCGCAGGAGTTTGCGTGTTTGGTCCAGCACGAGTGTACACTATCACTCCAGGAGATGTTGATGCTGATGCTCCAGAAATAGAGGAAACTGACATCATTACTCGTATTTCTTTAAAATCTCTGTGACATTAAGCTAGATAACATTGGTAGAATTGTTGTTAATAGTATTACTTTTCTCGTCGTTAGAAATCGTCAATATGTTAAGATTCATAGCTTGTGCACTATTCGATTCAGGCGTGTCGCAGTCTTTCGTGCTTGCGGCGTTTACACGAATTTGTAGCTTGCAAACCGAACTATTACTCATAAAGTAGTAGTGACGATTCCTAATGGGAATATAGTAGGTTGTACCTCAGTAGTTAAGGATTGTCCTATAGAAATAGAGGGTAGGGCATTGAAGGCCGATTTGATGATTTTTAGTCTGATGGAGTTCGATTTGATTCTCGGGATGCAATGACTATTCAATCACTATGCTAAGATAGACTGTTGGAAGAGGGAAGTTATGTTTGAACCCCCGAATGATGATAGGGTTAGTTATGTAGGAGCGTCGATTAAGGCCACAACTTTACTGATTTCAGCTTTACAAGCTATGAGGTGTATTGAGGATGGTGCCTCAACATTTGTGGCGATGGTGGTAAAGAAATCAGTAGGGAGCAAAGAAGTCCATGGGATACCCATAGTTAAAGACTTTCCCAAAAAGTTCGATGACGAGTTACCTAGATTGCCACCCGATAGAGAGATTGAATTAAGAATAGAGTTGGAACCTACGCTAGCTCTGACGCACAAGACACCATATCGTATGGCTCCCATGAAGTTGAAGGAGCTAAAGGCACAATTGGAAGAACTACTAGAGAAGGGATTTATTTGTCCAAGTTCTTTGTCGTGGGGTGTACCTGTGCTGTTCGTGAAGAAGAAAGATGGCTTGATGAGCATGTGCATTGACTAAAGAGAGTTGAACAAGGTGACGATAAAGAACAAGTATCTGTTGCCTTGAATCAACGACATATTTGATTAATTGCAAGGAGAATTGGTATTTTAAAAGATAGATCTGAAATTGAGATACCATCAGTTGAAGGTAAGAGAAAAGGATGTATTGAAGATTGCCTTCAGGACAAGGTATGGCCACTTCGAGTTTTTGGTGAGGCCCTTTGGTTACGCAATGTTTTAGCGGCATTCATAGATATGATGAACAGAATATTCAGACCTTATCTAGATAGTTTTGTTGTTGTATTCATTGGTGACATCCTGATTTATTCGAAGAGCGAAGAGGAACAATGAATTCACCTAAGTATGGCTCTAACCATACTCAGAGATCAAGAGTTGTAAGCGAAGGACAATAACTGCAAGTTCTGGCTTGAAGAAGTAAAGTTCTTGGGTCACGTTGTTTCCAGTCAAGGAGTAGCGATTATCCCAATAAGATTGAGGCAGTGATGAATTAGCAGAGGTCGACCAACGTGCACGAGATTATGAGTTTCTTGGGACCGGCCAGTTACTACAAGAGGTTAGTGGAAGGATTCTCTAGATTATCCAGACCACTTACTGCCCTAACCAAGAAAAATTGCGAAGTTCATTTCGAGTAATAAGTGCAAGACTACTTTTTTCAAGCTGAAGAATAGACTGACAACGGCACCGAATTGACACTACCAGTGCCCCATAAGTCTTATGTTGTGTATAGTGACACATCTAAAGTAGGACTTGGGTGCATACTAATGCAGGAAGGACGGGTAGTCACTTATGCTTCACGTCAATTGAAAGACCATGAGCAGAGTGATCCTACCCTTTACTTGAATCTAGTTGCCATAGTTTTTGTTCTGAAGATTTGGAGACACTACTTATATGGCAAAAAGTGTGAAGTTTTTATGGATCATAAGAGTCTCAAGTATCTATTTGAGAAGAAGAATTTGAATATGTGGCAAAGATGGTGGTTGGAGTTGAGTAGTGATTATCAGTGCGGAATAAAGTACCACCCATGAAGGTGAATGTGGTAGCAGACCTCAATCCAGGAGTTGGATTGGGAAGAACTGAAGAACCATTAGAGAGAGGACAACTAACTGATGGAAGTCATAAGTAAAATCGAGAAGTTTGAATGGCCAAAAGACTTTAGGGTCAAAGACTTCGGACCCTGTATTACAAAGATTAGAGAGTGATTCCAACCGACCAAGAGTTAAGAGATAGGGTTTTAAGGGAGGCTCATTACACTCCCTATACAGCCCATCCTGGTAATATGGAGATGTACTTGGATTTAAAACGTCATTTTTTGTGGAAAGGAATGAAGAAGAATGTGGAAGAATTTATGAACAGATGTTCTATCTACAGGCATGTTAAGATGGAGTATCAGAAGCCGGAAGGTGTCTTATAGCCATTGCCGATCCCAAAATGAAAATGAGAAGATATCTCAAAGGAATTTGTAGTCTATTTTCCAAGAGCTGCAGTTGGGAATAATACTAGCTGGCTGATAATTGACCGGTTAACAAAAAGTGTCCACTTTATACCAATCAAGAATACACATTCTTTGGAGAGATTGGTAATGGTTTATGTGTCAGAGTAAAAACAATGTCTCCAAATCTTCAGAGAAAAAACTATACTACGCATTACACTACAGTGTGTAAGTTAGCTTCTAACTTACTCTCGATATGTTTAGATATGTATGGTGTTAAGACTGAAATGGTTTAGATTCATATCATATGTGCTTATTATAATTGTTTATAATATGCCATGCCATGTCACTTATCACTATACATGATTATCTATCTCATGCCATGAATGTCGTGTCATGTCATCTGTCACATGTTTATCTGTTACATGCTATGAATGCCATGTCATAAGCATTGAGTAGGTCATGAAATGTTTTTAAGTCATGCATGAGTATTTTATTTTATCACAATCCCATGTGCTAGGATGTGGAGTTATTGTAGTGGAACTCCTTTGTCCACTCTAGAGTGTTTAAATTGGATTTGAAATCCCTTAGGTTGATGAACTACAGTCAACAGGCTTTGAATGAGACATAAGTAACTGGTTTTCGGAGCGAAGTCAAGCACCCAATGCCGATGGTGCCAAACTACACATTTACAAGTTCAATTATCATGACATACTCAGAGCTGGCCCAAATTCCTGTGATGTGATGCGGTACCGGTAGGAGCACACGTCCCTTGGGGAGTCTTGGATAGGGGTGTAACCGGTCAAGTTCGGTCCGATTTTGGAGAAATTTTGGAACCAAACCGATATATACCGGTTTTGAAAATTTAAGAACTTATACGGATCTATTCCTCACCAAAACTAGAACTTCCAATTTTTTCGATTTTGGTCTGGCCTGGTTCGGTTTTCCAGTTTACCATTTACAAGTGTCACACTATATATGTTTAATATTATAATTTTTTAAATATTAAACTTAATTGTGAGAATTTACTATTTATTATTAACAATTACTAATTCTTTAATGTTGAATTATAGTAGTATAATATAAGTAGTGTTTAACTTATTAGTGAGATTAATAAACTTGAATAATAAGATTATATACAACAATAATTATAGTAGTATATATAAGTAGTGTCTAACGCATTTTACATTAATTAGAAATGTAGCATATAATATATATAATAATAATATAAAAATTATATATAATATAAAAATTATATAATATAAAAAATTAAAAATATATATGTATCGGTTCGGTTTGTTTTAAACAGATTTTCAAAATAAGAAAATCGATACCGCACCGGTTTAGGATCGGTTTTCATTTTTAAGAACCGCTACCGCACCGGTTTTTTATTTTTTCTTACACCCCTAGTCGTGGAGCACCCGTATTTAATGTAAACAAATATGTATATGTAACAAGGTCATGATCATGTCAAGATGCATACATGTTATATTATTGTCGTGCATGCGTATTCCTATTGTTGGTAGTTTAAGAACTATACTAGCTGAGAATTTATAAATCTTGGTAGTTCCAACTAACATACCCTAGAATGGTAGACCATGTGTTAGAGGACTAGGGATGAGGACTCAACCAGTTGGATGAGGTTGACTAGGCCGTAGAGCATGCTCGAGGAGCTAATGGAGTTGGTGCTATGAATTTTGGATTCTTATAGAGTGCAGTATCCAGTACATGTTTTCATTCAGACTGATTGTATAACTTTGGATATGTGGATATTTATGAAGTCATAATTATGTTTTGGATATAACATTCTAGTATATTGTGTATTGCTAAAAAAATGATTTGCTGTGAATACTGCATACTGTTTGATTCATCCTATAGGTGCACTGCATCTTTAACTGTAATCTCACTAAGTATGTGATTTTGTGTTGCATGTTCTGACGCTTCAAACTTCGTCAAATTTCAAGCAGAGTTTAGGGGTGTCACAATCGCGTTAGTGAAAGTGGGTAGACCACATTACGAGGACAACGGAGCCAAAGAATTAATCGAGTCTTCTTTCCTTGGCAAGTTGAAGGCAAAACTGATTTTTCCTCATTAATTTGGTGAAAAATGAGGAAAAATTGTTTGTAGATTACAACTAGTCCAATAAAAGGATGAGCGACAACATATAGAAAGCTTGGTAGACACATTCACCACAGGAAATGACAAAAGACTTTTTATCATGTACCAGGCGAGTAAACACGAAAGCGAAAAGGCTGATACAGAAGGTAAGAAAGAGGAGCTGAAGAGGCTAGTGGCTTGGACAAAGGGCGAGGTAAGGCGAGTATTTGCACTGGACATTAAATGAATGTCAAAGTTTTCATTATATAAATTACTTGATATAAACATCATCATACCCATAAAATATATACCGGTTTTTCAATTAATGTATTAACTCCATAGAGAAATCGCACAAACTCATTAACTAAAGGCAATGCTAGGGCCACTGAGAGGTGCCAATGATAAGTGCATTTTACACTTTTTAATTTTATGTATTTTTTTTAAGTACTTTTTAAATCACTTAAATATTTTTTTTTAAAAAATCACAAACTCACTTAAAAACACTTGTCATGAGAATGTCTCGGTGTATCATTCTCCATTAACTAAAGTAGCACGTGTCATGAGTATCCTCTCTGGCTCATGAGCTGAGCTGGAGTTTTGCGAGGAAAGTCTGGTGCGAGGTAGTTACGGAACTGCCTGAAAAGGAAACTTCCTGGTGGATGATGGCTGCGCAGGGTGGGGGAATGGAAGGGATTGAGGATCTATGGGAGAACCTTCGTCTGACGGAGGAGGAGAGCTCTCTGATAGAGCTAGGAGGGATGGAGGAAAGGATGTGCAAAAGAGGGGGGAAAAGCCTAGTTGGGAAAATTTGGCTCGATCGGTGGATTAGGAAGGAGTTTGTACAAAGCACGATGGCCAAGGTTTGGAGGGTGAGCAAACCGGCAGAATTTCAGGAGATCAGGATCAACACATTCATCGTCTCTTTCTCAACTCATGCAAATAAGTTACGGGTGATGGAGGGTCGCCCATGGTTATTTGATAACCATCTTTTCACACTGAAGCTGTTCATTGGATTAGCTCAAACACAGTCCCTTGTATTTGATATAGAGGTTTTTTGGATACAAATGTTGAATCTGCCATTAGAAAGTATGAGTGAAGAATGTGGGAAGAAGATCGGTAGCTCGGTGGGAAGGGTACTGGAGGTTGATGTTCCTGAGGACGGTATTGGCTGGGGAAGTTCATTGAGGGTGAGGGTTGAGATCCCACTCAATCAAGCTATCACAAGAGACTGTATGATTGCTATGGAAGGTAAGAAAATTTGGGTTAATTTCAAATATGAAAAACTGCCCCGATTGTGTTTTGATTATGGTTTTATGGTTCATGGTGAGGCTGGGAGGTGTAAAAAAGAGGTGGGAATGGAGAAGGGGCCTCAATATGGGGCTTGGTTGCGTGCTGAGAAAAGTATAAAGGGAAGTTTCTGGAGAAATGATCTTCCCCAAGGGTTTAGATCGGGGCCACAGCAAAACAGAAATGAAAGTGTTGGGGCTAAGAGCAAATGGGGAAAGGGGGAGGAAGGTATAAGGGAGGAGGAAGGGGAAACATATCTACCGTGTGAGGGAGGAGGGATTGAGAAGGGTGGAGAGGTAAGTGAGGAAAATAGTATTGAAAATTCTAGAGAAGAGGTGATAGTAAGGGAGGCATTGAGTTCTAAGCCAGCTAAAAAAGGGGAGGGAATAGTAGAGGAAAAGGTATTTTCGAATGGTGGAGAGGAGGGGGAGAGTGAGAGGGAAGGGGAGAAAATAAGGGTGGTAATGGTGTTGCAGAGGGATGGAGGTGAGGGGGAGAGTGAGAAGGAAGAGATGGATGATGTAGGGATGACCCTTACTCGGACTAGTGAGCCTGAAAAATTCAATGAGATTAGTGGGTATGGAGGGAGATGGAAGAGGAGGGCTTGGGAAAAAGGTGAAACTATTATCACTGGTGTGCAAAAAATCACAAAAAGGAAGCTGTTAGCTGAAGGTCCAAAGGGGGGAATGTGAAAAAAATAAAAGCTGAGAAAGGGAGGATTGATGAGGAAGCATCTAGTGTATTGGCGGAGGCTGTGAGGCAGCCCTGCCAACAGCCATGAAAATCTTAACTTGGAACTGTCGGGGGCTTGGCAACCCCCGAATAGTTCAATCCCTTTATATAACAATAAAGGAGACTAAGCCAGACATTATTTTCTTAATAGAGACTAGAATGAAAGTTAGTACAGGGGCAATGGTATTGAAGAAATTGGGATTTGAAGGGTGTGTGGGGGTGGACCCGAGGGGTCATAGTGGGGGCCTTCTTCTCTTATGGAGGACAATAGAGATGGTGGAATTGATCAATTTCTCAAATAGGCATATTAATAGTTGGATTGATGAAGGGGATGGGGGTAACAAGTGGCTGCTAACAGCTTTCTATGGGCATCCAGAGGCTAACAAAAGACAAGGTTCTTGAGACCTTTTATCATCTTTTGATCCGGGAAGGTTTAAGGGGTGGATGGTGGTGGGAGATTTCAATGAAATTGTAAGTAATAGTGAAAAGGAGGGATAGGAGAGAGGATCAAATGGATGCTTTTAGAAGGGTTTTTGAGGATGGCTGCTTAACTGACTTGAGATGGAGGGGGAGTAAATTCACATGGTGCAATGGGCATGTCAATGAGTCTGTTATCAGAGAAAGGTTAGACCGTGCTGTAGCTAACCATGTTTGGAGGTATAAATATGGTGAGACTAGAGTGTACATCTTGGTAGCTGTATGCTTAGATCATTGTCCTTTGCTGGTGTCCTGTACCAGAGCTGAAAGTAGAGGAGTGTTTCGAAGGGGCCATTTTTTCAAGTATGAAATAAGCTGGGATGTGGGGGAGGGATGCAGGGATGTGATTAAAGATGTATGGGAGAGGGATAGAAGACAGTTGAGTCCACAAGAAAAAACAAAAAATAAGTTGTCGGGGTGTAGGGGGGCTTTGAGTTATTGGAGCATAAGGAGGTTAAGAGAAGGGGATCAATTATTAAAAGAAAAAATGGGAGAACTAAAGAAGCTTCAGGAGGATGAAAGTAATGCACAGATGCCTCTTATAAAAGTTAAAAGTAAGGAAGTGGAGGACTTGTTGGAGAAAGAAGGAGAAAAAAATGCAATTGTGCAGCTCAGAGATGAGGAAGGGAGAAGTGTGGGGGGGGGGGGGGGGGGGAGGAGGAGCAAATTGAGCAGGTTTTCAGTGAGTATTTTAGAGGGATTTACACATCCTCAAACCCTTCAATGGAGCAAGTGGAACACTGTTTGAAAGGACTAGAATAGAAAATTGATGGCAATAAAAGGAGAAGATGGAAAGAGGTTTTACAACAGATGAAGTAGAGAGGGCTTTGAAGCAGATGTCAGTTTTAAAGTCCCCGGGACCCGATGGTTTTGGGGTGGGATTTTATAAAAACCATTGGGAGGTTGTGGGGAAGGAGACTAGTGAAGCTGTCCTAAAGTTCCTAAATGGTGGGGAAATGAGTGAGGGCATTAACCACACACTAGTAGCTCTAGTCCCAAAGGTGAAGACACCATGCTCAATAAGGGATTTTAGACCAATTAGCCTCTGCAACGTCTTCTATAAACTTATTTCAAAGGTGATAGTAAATAGAATGAAAGAGGTGCTGGAAGATTGTATTTCCCTTAATCAGAGTGCCTTTATCCCTGGAAGGTTAATCTCTGACAATATAATGATAGCCTATGAGTTATTGCACTCAATGAAGACAAGGAAGAAAGGGAGAGTTGGTTGTATGGCAGTGAAACTAGACATGGCTAAGGCCTATGACAGAGTTGAGTGGGTCTTTCTAAAAGGAATGCTATTGAAGTTGGGGTTTGGAGAGAAGTTGACAAAGCTGTTAATGGGTTGTATAAGCATTGTGACCTACTCAGTCCTAGTGAATGGTAAACATGGTCAGTTGATAAAGCCCTCTCGGGGACTGAGGCAAGGGGACCCTTTGTCCCCTTACCTGTTTCCGTTCTGTGCAGAGGGTTTAAGCCACTTGTTGAATAAAGCTACTCATGAGGGGCAAATCAGAGGGGTCTCGGCTACTAGAGGGGGAACAAAGGTAAACCATCTCATGTTTGCAAATGATTGTGTAGTGTTCTGTAGGGCTTTAATAGAAGAATGGGGAAGAGTGGTCAACATCTTGGGCAACTATGAATTGGCTTCAGGTCAGACTCTCAATAAACAAAAAACAACTATCATGTTCAGTTCAAATACAAAGAAGGCAGTGCAAAAAGAGGTAGTGTAGGAGATAGATGCTATTGGGTGTGACAATTATGAAAGATACCTAGGACTTCCAGCTATGGTGGGGAGGGCTAAGTATAAAACTTTCCAAGGTATTAAGGAAAGAATATGGCAGAAAATACAGAACTGGAAAAATATTTTCCTATCAAAAGCTGGAAAGGAGATAATGATCAAAGCAGTTCTACAAGCTGTCCCGACATACTCAATGAGTGTGTTTAGATTGCCTAAGAAATTGTGTAATGATCTTGAGGCTATTATGGCAAGAATTTGGGGGAAACAAGGCAAGAATGAGTCAGATATCCACTAGAAGAGATGAGAGTTTTTGGGGGAGTCAAAAGCTGTGGGAGGTCTTGGCTTTAGGGATATGGAAAATTTTAACAAAGCCATGTTGGCAAAACAGGGATGGAGACTTATGAAAATGGAGGATTCCGTAGCTGCAAAAATCTTTAAAGAAAAATATTTCAAGAATGAAAAGTTTACTGAAGCTAAACTGGGTATGATGCCTTCTTACATCTGGAGAAGCCTGTGGTCAGTACAAGAGGTAGTGAAAAATGGAAAGAGATGGAGAGTAGGTGATGGGAAGGAAATTAGGATCTGGGATAAAAAATGGTTGCCTGTGGAAACCTCTTTCTCAGTTCAACCCCCAGTTAAGATTCTAAGTCCTGATGCAACAGTCTGTGAATTGATTGATGAAGAGAAAAAGGAGTGGAAAGCTGACTTGATCAGAGACATTTTCAGTAAGGAAGAGGCAGCTATAATTTGTACTATCCCTCTTAGTCAAAGGGGAGGAGCAGATAAACAAATTTGGGGCTTGACTAAGGATGGGAAATACTTAGTTAGGAGTGCCTACTATGCTGAGAACCAAAGGTGTAAAAAAATGAAAGGGCAAGCCTCGAATCCAGAAAATGAAAAGGGGATATGGAAGAATTTATGGCAGATGCAATTACCAAGGGGGATGGAAGCATATGGTATGGAAAGCTATGCACAACAGTTTACCTACCAAGCTGAGTCTGTTCAAAAAGAAGGTACTGTGATATCCAAGATGCCCGATATGCTTGCAAAGTGAGGAGTTAGTAGTCCATGCCTTGTGGTCCTGTCCAGCCTTTACAGATCTGTGGGCAGAAAGGGGTAGTCCAGTGCAGAAATGGAACTCAAATCGAGGTGGATTTGAGGAGTTGTGGCTGGAAATGGTGAGAACACTGCCTCAATCAGAGTTAGAGAGAGTGTTGGCTATAATGCACTCGATATGGTACAGAAGAAATGCATGGGTATTTGAAAGTAGTTTCTCTAGTCCCAAAAGTGTCATTAAAAAAGCCCTAGTCAGGTTGGATGATTATCAGGAAGCACTGAGGGATGGCAGAACTGAAGTAAGGAAGATTGAGCAGGTAAAGCAAATAAGAGAATGGTAGAATCCTGAGGATCTGAGTGTTAAAGTCAACTTTGATGCAACAGTGAATCAAAAAGAAAAAAAGAATGGGTGCAGGGGTGGTAATAAGAGACTCTATGGGGATGTGCTAGTGTCTTTGAGTGCACAAATCCAGTAGGTGAATACCCCATTCATGGCAGAATGCAAAGCTCTGAGTAAGGCTTTAGACTTATGTGAAGATTTGGGTTTCTACAATGTATGGTTTGAAGGAGATGCAAAAGGGGTTGTGGATGGGGTGAATAAGGAGGACGAGGATGACTCTTGGGAGGGTCAGGTGCTGGAGGATTTGCAGAAGGAGCTCCGAAGCTGTAGAGGATGGAAACTTAGTTTTGTTCACAGATAATGTAATGAAGTTGCCCACAGCCTTGCCAAGTTAGGATTGACTATAGATACATAATGGGTGTGTATGGAATGTGTCCCACCTGATAGTTTTTATAAAGTTATTTTTGATAAACATTGTAAACACACAAATTCTTGAATGAAAAGGATACACATAGAGGTTATTTCAAAAAAAAAAAAAAAAACTAAAGTAGCACTGTTGAATTTTGTGTTGTAGTCGAATGTTATTCCCGGCCAGTTGCCTGTGTATTATTGCTGCAGTACTTGAGGAATTATTGAGCGGATTACTCGAGATAATGGACAAAATAATGCTTCCTTGTTGGAAACCAACTGTTCCAGGGGTTGCCAGCGCCCATTGTTTTTTCCATTTTTCCCATTTGTGTTATTTAAGATAATGATTTTTTTTATTGTATTACTTTTTAAATGATGTTTCTTAATAGAATTTTTCTTTTGACTTTGCACTATTGGCTTCACGTCACAGATGACAAGTATTGCGATGCTATTAGCAGTGCCGATGTGATGTTTCTAATGATTTATTTATCAAAATTATTTCTAATTACTTTATAGTTACCAATTTGTACCAAGTCACGAGAATTGTCTATTTTTATTGAGTAATGTAATCATCTTAATTTTTGTCTTTTTTTCATCATGTGTTATTAAAATATTGGAGGCTATTTATTATATTTTACATGTAAATCTATCTTCTAATGCTATATTATAAAATGATGAGAGATAATAAAAAAAATAGATAATAAATATATTTTTTCATTTTTATTTCACAAAAATATCTACTTGCAATCGATGAAGATTTCTATTTATAAGTGTGTACGAATATTATATCTAGTAATTTATTTAAATATTATAATTTGATTTAAAAAATTTAAAATTTAAATCTTACCATTTAAATAATATAAATAATCATGTGCTTTACATACTAAGTTATTAACTTGGTAATAGAATAACTCATAAGTATTTTGCAACTCTACATAAAATGAATGGAAATTTTATAATATTAAAATTTATTTTTAATAGAATGATAAAATTTCGTAGATTGATTGAAAATAAGTTGTAAAAGAGATGTAGATAAATTATTACTCTTATTCCATATGGAGAAAATGTTGAATTGAAATGCACATAAAACAAATGGAGAAATTGAGCCAAATGCTTGGGCGTTTAATCCACTATGTAAATATTTCTTGATTCAATACCAGCTTTCTAATGAGCTAAGAATATCATCCTAGGAAAACCTATTATATTTATCGATATCGTTTATTTTACAATCATTTTCATCTCATCTTATGATCTAATTATTACAATTTTTTTAAATCCCACATAAAATAAAATAAACAATTCAACTTGTTCACATCCCAAAAAAAAAATAATATTATATTTTAACAATATTTTATTCAACTTTTAAATTTTATCTCAACTCATTTCATCTCATCTCATTTCATCTGCGAAACAAACAAGGACTAATTCTATTCCCAGCAAGAAAACACCGTTGTCCATTATCATTCTTGTGTGCCTAACTAATCCAATGCCAACTGTAATCTTCCCAAATATCTCGATCTTTTCACTGATTCTGTGTTATAAATAGGAGGGTCGATGTAGACTAAAACCACAAGAAGATCTAGAGCATATTCCCAAAGCAAAAGAGAAGCTAGTATAGACATCAGTATGGCTAAGTCTACCAACGCCACAGCCATGAGTCTTAACTAGGTTTTGTTGCTCTCTCTTCTCCTAATATTCTCCGTGGCTGAAAGTAATATTCTTGGTGGTAAGTTTTGGTCTACATATCAGAGTATCATCTAATTTTCTCTTTTAACAAATTCAATGGAAAGTTGTCATGTTTTTGCTTTTGATGTTGAAATAACCAGCAGGGTTCCTGAACCCAAATCCCACACAGCTGTTTCGTGATTCTATTTACGGCGTTCAAAGCGGAGACATTTGCTTTAACGTCAAGCAGATCGAAGTTCAAATTAACTGACGACTTCTTTAATTTAATCAACCCCAACCTCAACTGTACTGCACTCTTCATTGGTCAGTGGCTTTGTACAAGCGGGGCTCTAATTTAAATTAAAATACATACTCTTTCAACTGTTTGGAAAAGATTAATCCAATGAATCTTTTCCAGCAGTTTTTCTTCTAATTATGGCTATTTGGATTATCTGTCAATAGCCATTATGCAGTTTTTCTCAAGTGTTAATTTTGGCTGGCAATCTGCACATATAATATCATTTGAGCATTAATGTAAGTAGGCTAAACTCAATGGTACTCTGGTAAGATCTCGGAAACCCCAATTCATATGATCATGATCAAGTGGGATTGAACACGGATTTCATGCTCTGAAGACTGCTACATTATATTGGTAATTGAAGCATTACTTTTAGGGCGTGTTCTTTTGTCAGAGCCAATTTTTGTCAGCAACAATCTCCCTAGAATCCGATCCATCTTCTTCTCCCCCGTTTGGCACTCTCCACGATGACGTCGGGATGACGTCGGGACACCCTCTGTTATAAATGCAGAGAGAACTAGCATTCTTATCAGTGTGTACTGTGTACGAGTCTTTACCATGGCCTCATGTGAAAGACACCATTTGACTAAGTTGAGAAGCATCCTGCAAAGTTACGTGAAATTATCCCAAGTCCTGACCATTTTGCATCTAACGTCTCCATAGAAGATCCAAACCACATGGTTTATATTTTAAAAGGACTAGTCAATGATACAATTGGAGCCCCACTAGAACCTTATAAAGAGCAAGAACTTCTCATTCCCAAACAATGTGGGATCTCATACACCACATACCCTTATCCATATCATATGGGTATCATAATCTACCCCACTTAAATTCCCTGATGACTTTTTCAGAATTCCACCATCTCTTCGCTTCTCCAGTTAGTTTAAAAGCTGCGAACCGAACCTTTTGCTGATCGGTGCACTCCAAAACACTGAATATTTCTTCAATGTCTTGTATCCAATCTTCCACTGCGTTCGTATCGCCTCTTCCATCAAAGATGGGAGGATGTTTTCGATTAAATTGTTCAAACGTGCAACCTCCATCATTATCGTTTTCGTTCAAATCTTCAAGGGTTCGAACTCGATGACGAGCCGCCATCCTGAAAGCTTAAACTTGGTGAAACGTTCTAAAATAATAAAAGCGAAAATATTGGGTAAATAAAATAAATCAATGAGATAAATAAAATATGCATATAAACAAAAATATATATACATATATATATATACTATGTAAGTCTGACATAACTTAATACTCATATACATCATTAGAATCTAACACCTCAAAGTTTTGAATTCAATTCTTAACATCAGCAAAATCTAAAACCTCAAATCCCATCAAAATCAATCATAAGGTTCTTAGAACTCAAACTTAAATATCCACATGACCATCCTTATAGTCCTCCAGTTCCTATATTGAAATTTTCACATCTTATGAACCCACAGATAACTAAACCTCCAAGGTCTACAGTATGCAAAATTCAAACCTGTCTCTGATACTAACTGTAACGCCCCAATGGAAGGTCCAAACCACATGGCCTATACTCCAAAAGGACTAGTCAATAATATAATTGGAGTCTCGTTGGAACCTTATAAAGAACAAGAACTTTTCATTCCCAAACAATGTGGGCCTTCTATTGGGGCGTTACATTTGTATTGCTGAAAATCTAATTTTAGGTAGCATGGACTCACTCCCTAAACCTCTAAGTATGGGGCGTGACAAGAGGGACACTTGGAATGAGCTTGAGAATACTAATTAAACTACCAGCAACAGATCAAGTAGGCTATAGATGAAATAAAATGAAATAATGAGATGACTTAATGGGGAAAAAAATGCTCAAAAAATTATGTAGTTAATAGTTGTAACAGAATTGAATAATAGTGAAGATGGGTATAGATGCAATGTAACGCCCCAATAGAAGACCCAAACCACATGGCCTATACTCCGAAAGGACTAGTCAATGATACAATTGGAGCCCCATTAGAACCTTATAAAGAGCAAGAACTTCTCATTCCCAAGTAATGTGGGATCCCATACACCACCTACCCTTATCTATATCATATGGGGTATCACAATCTACCCCCCTTAAATTCACGACGTCCTCGTCGGGCCTGTCCATTGTAGGTGGCACGGCTCAAGTTCCACATTTCTGGTTGGGATAGGCTCTGATACCATTTGTAACGCCTCAATGGAAGGCCCAAACCACAAGGCCTATACTCCAAAAGGACTAGTCAATGATACAATTGGAATCTCATTGAAATCTTATAAAGAACAAGAATTTTTCCTTCTCAAGCAATGTGGGATCACATTCACCACCTACCCTTATCCTTATCATATGGGGTATCACAACAAGTATAGACTACAATTGGTAAAGGACGAGACTCTATAACATATAAAACTCATTTATTAAAAAAATATAGGTTTCTCCAAAGATGTCCATGAACTCCTCCAACATATAAAATAAAGAGAACTCCACAAAGTCTCAAATAATGCATCAGCATCTCAAAATACTATTCAAAAGCAAAGAACTACGGGAAGCTACTGTTACTGCAAGACTGTTATGGACCAGAAGAAATGAGCTAATCTATGGAAAAGGGTTCAGACACCCGATGGCTCTCTATAAAGCTGCTAAAGAAGAAGTTGTTGCTTACAGAATTGTCAATATCCATGTCAACACAGCACCAAGTAGAATATCACCATTATAAACTTCATGGCAGAAACCAATTGAGGGGTTTTATAAGGTGAACTGGGATGCTGCAACCAATCTGGTTGAGGGAAGGATAGGCATTGGGGCAGTTGGTAGAGATTTCCAAGGGCAGGTTATTGGTACTCTATAGGCTCCCAAATCAATGAATGAAGACTCTTTCTCTGCTAAGGCATATGGCTTTCTGTTGGCTACAATATTTTGCAAAGAAATGGGGTTGTCTAAGGTTATACTAGAAGGAGATGCACTGCAAGTGGTCACCATGGCAAACAAGGTGCTACAGACCTAAGTTTTGGTGGTTTACTAATTGAAGATGCTCTAAGTGTCTTAACAGCTCTTACTTCATGGTTTGTTGTTCATACAAATAGGAATGTTAATATGGCAGCTTGTAGATTGGCAAAAGTTGGTCTTGATCTTGATGAAGACAAGTATGTTATTGTAACGCCCCGTCCCCGAGGGTCCGGAGAGTTAACTCATATAACCTGATAATCAATTCTAACAAGGCTAGAGTACTTCCAAATTCAAGAATATATATATTTTCCCAAACCTCAAATCGAACGAAAATACTTCAATTAAATAAACCATATAAACTCATCTATCCAATTTTCAATCCAACAACTCAAATAAATGCAATTCTTCTTCATGTCTCAAATAACAAACTAGAAATCATGAAACATTAACATAAGTCTCCATAAACCGTCTAAATCCATTGACGCAAACTTAAGAAATATAAATAACTTCCAATATCAACACTAATACCACGAGATACCCAACAACCATTCACTGCCAATCTTCTCCATAAATTCTAATATTGATCCTCAGCTAAACCGTCAATGTCATATGAAATATTATGAAGATTAAAGGGGTGAGTTATCAACAACTCAGCAAGCAGTGAGCATATACTAGCATGTAAACATGAGCATTTATAACATTTGATAAGCAGAACAAAACATTTACTTTCAGAATGTAGAAACAAAACTTCATACAAAAACATTAGAGCGAAATTTTCAGAAAAATAAACTTATTCCAAAAAGAAGATCCGTTGGTATTTCTAAACTGAAACCTTATCATCATATCATCACTTAGCATCACATCGGGACAATACCATGTTTAACCCTCGTGGTATGGTTATAAACCACCATTATACCGGTGGCTGGGCCAGCTTCCATGTTTCACCCCCATGGTAGGGTTATAAACCACCATTATACCCGTGGCTGGGCCATATTCCATGTTTCACCCCGTGGTAGGGTTATAAACCACCATTATACCCGTGGCTGGGCCGTATACCATGTTTCACCCCCGTGGTAGGGTTATAAACCACCATTATACTCGTGGCTGGGCATTAACAGAAACAGAATAGATTTCATCGAAAATCCGATTACAATCATATACAGAATCAGAACTTCATGCTAAGGTTTCCAGATGACACATCATTTCAAAACAAAATACTGAAAAGTTTCAGATCATTTCACATGTTCGAGATAAACATAAACAAAATATTCTCATTTGTTCATAACAAAACTTCTAGATTTTCATATTCGCTCTTTTACATAGTTCAGAAATAAGGTACACAAAACTAGTTCATGTCTACACCAGTCATGACAGAAAAACACTTTCTCTTATATAGAATTTATGCATATGCATAATAAACATTTGAGGTTGTTTTCAGATCATCTCTTTCAAAAAAATAAACACATTTATTCTTAAAGTCAACCTCCTTTTATTTATTTTATGCAAAACTAGTATATGAACCCCGCTTACCTGACTTCTTCGTATTATCAACACCTTGAGCCGGAACTCTAATAGTAACACCACCTAAACAAAAGAAACATATATCCATCATTTAAACCCGAACAACTGTCTCTTCAAACCATTCGCATTTAAAACCCAAAACAGCCACCACCTTCTATTAACACCAAACCAACTATAATTATTTCCAAAACCAACAGCTGCAACTCCAATAATTAAAACATAACTCAAACCAAACTTCACTTCCAACCTCCGAATAAAGTAATTTCAGTGTAAGCATCAATACTCTTGTCATTCAATAATTCAAAACTTGCATAAAAGTTCAATACAACTAGCTCAAAACACCCATCCTTTTACACCAAATAGTCTCAAATAATAATCCAAAACAGTCTCACAATTCATCCAAAATCGTACTCCTCACATTTAGAATTCCAACACACTACCGAAATCCAACAAATAAAACATCAACTCAAAAATAAATGTAAAAAATTCTTCTACTAAAAATGCTAATGGTCTGCGCAGAGGGGAAATTATGACTAAGTGTGATGCACGGCCAAACCAAGCAGCATGTGTGTGTGCGATAGACAAACTGAAGGAAAGAGATAAAATGATTTATGGAATGTGTAACGGCAAGCAAGAATTAAGAGAAACCAAGGATTTTATGGGTGGCAGAAGTTACCGAAAATAACTTCAAAATCAGAGGCAACCCTGGCGCCCAGACTTGGTGCCCACAGTCTACTGCAAAGTGCCAAAATCCCACGAAGCAAATGACAAACAAATGGTGAAGCCCGAAAAGAAAACATAGAATGGAAGAGAGAATGATGGCTCACCTTCGAAGAACCAGAAAATTCGAGACCCACGGAAACAGATATGTCGGCTAAGGATGAAACACCAGTCCGCGCAAGAGAGAGAGTCTGAGTGGTTCGGAAATGTGGTGAGGAAGGCTCTTCATGTGCGGAACCGAAAATAGAAATCGTGGGGCGTGGGAAGCAGTTGCACGGGAAGGGAGAGAATCACGGAAATGCAGACCGAAATGCAGAACGAAGGAATCAGTGGAAGAAGAAGAAAAACAGTGCACGGTAGAAAGGGAATTTAATCCCTCCCCAAAACGACGTCGTCCGTCCATCACGTGCTGCTCGTGGGCTGAGCTTCGTCCTGACTTCAAAGGGGTTGTGCCTAAAGCCCGGTTATCACAATTATGGAAGAAATTCCTCAATGTATTCAATTCACTGTGTTAAGTGATTAATTTTATGTAAGTCTTCTATTATTAATGAAATTAAGTTTTCATTTCAAAAAAAAAAGTAAAGAATTTTCCTGAATAAAAATCCTCCAATTGTCTCTTGTACTATTTGGCACTTATTCCAATCTATTAAACCACTTATGCCTCTTAGGCACTTATTCCTTAGCTCTCAACTAATCCCGCTCATACTTCTTATTATTGATTCTCAACTGGAACATCAAAGTCATCTAAAAAATAGTTGACATAATTGGTTGAGTTATCAACAACTCAGATAGTAGCAAACCTATACCAGTGTATAATAGATAGTTCTAAAAAATGGGAGTGGTATTTTCAGAAGTATTGTTTCACAATAATAATATAGACAAATGACCTTAGGCACAAGCGTACTGAAAAACCATCAAAAACATATCAGAGGACATGCTTTTAACCCCATGGCATATGAGGACTAAGATCCTTTCCATTTTTAAGGCAGAGACGGTCTTAGAACGTGCAAGATATGAGGACTATGGATTCTTGTTAAGTTTGGAGAGCATTTGCAATAGTAGCAATATTTGGAAGTTAGGGGTATTTTCATAATTTCCCTTTATCTAAAAAAATTTATTTTTTTCCTTAAGATATTCTAGATTCTAACTTAGTGCAATTTTTATCACAGCCAGTACCTCACTTCCAACTTCAACAGTCTATAAGTTGGCCTCTAATTTACACTTTGTTGATTATTTATGATTTATTGATAAATGCCACATTCATTTTATAATTGTTAATTTGAGAATGGGGAAGTATTCTGGGAGAATTCCTCTATCCACTCTGGAGTGATTAAATATAGAGTGGTAACCCCTAGGTTGACGAAGAATAGTCAATAGGCTTCGAATGGATTTTTTTTAAAGAATGCCGGAGCAAAGTCATATGTTACGACACCTAATGCTGGTGGGTGTACAAGTTATGCTTTTTACGATGTTATGTTATGTTACCAATGCATTGAGAACAAGTCTATAGACAACATAGTTTCAATATGAGTTGTACTACGGTCACCGGCAGGTATTAACAGTGCATATGAGGAATTGTGATGATACCATACGTTATATTAATTCTATGATTTTATGTGATTCTTGATGAAAGAGTAAGTTCTTATGGTGGAAGTGAAATTATCTTCTCTGTAAGAAAATGTGCATAAAAAATCTATCTTTTTGAGAAATCTGAATGGGAGATAAATACAGTTTTTTTCCATTGCATGCATTTCATGTTTATCATTCTTCATTTATAATCTTTGTGTACGTTGGTTGTCTAACTTACTGAGATTTTAAGTAAATCTCACCCTTTGTGGACCCACTATCGGAATGATAGAAGTTGTAGATGCAGATGGACCCAATGGACCAGTGGATCAAAAGGATTGAGCAGGAACCAGACATCGATAGGAGACTTGATCTTATTTTGATATTTCTAGGCCTGACCCTTCGTGCCATAGAGCGCATGAAGTAGCTGGTTTAGATTTTTTGGGAAACTTGGTATTTTGTACTAAGATTAAGATACCTAATGATTTGAACTTTTGGTTTAATCAATATTATTAGGATGATTTTAATTATTCTGGCATAAGTTCATTTTTCACCCTTACTTTTCGATGCGATTATTGCATGCTGCTAGCTACATTTCTAGGATGCATTGTAGATTTACTATTATGTACGAGGGTATGTAAGCTTGTGTTGCATGTCCCGATACTCTAAGTCTCTATCACATCCTAAGCGGAGGTTGGGGGCATCACATTGAAAAACTAGTAGAGGGAGGCAGTGACGATAACATCCCACGGAACGAAGTGTAGGGGAGAGAAAGAGAGAGAGAGAGAGAGCATGTCGAGCACAAGGAAGATATAAGTGGGAAAAGTCCTTTGCATCGAAATGGTGCACTTCGCACCTCTATTTGTTTTTCAAAATTGAAGCAGGCTAGGTCTCTCTTTTTGGGGTTGGGTTGGGTAGTACATCCCTCCCACTTATAAAAATCCTGTTATTGGAATTTTCTAAGCGATATCAAGATTTCTGCAACTCACGAGAGGTCTTTGAATATTTAGTATTCCAGATAAAATTACTTACATAATATGAGACAACAACATTTACCCATGGTGTGATATTAAAGTTTTGGTACTTCAAACAAGTTTGTAAAACTTTAAACAAGTCAGTAACACTTCAGAAAAGTGCAGGTACTTTAATGGTGCATTTCTTCCTCAAGCTCCCAAGAAGCTACTCCAATGGCATGATATTTCCATAGCACTTTGACTAATGAAATAACTCAAGGTCGTAACACTTAGCCTTTTCCACTCCAATATTCACACTAGTTCTTTGGCATAGGTAAGATTTTCCTAAATCTGAAGTGGCTCATAATCAATAATATGGGTGGGATTGGAACTGTACTCCCTTAGCATAGACACATGAAACAATTGTGCACTTTCAAGAGTGCTGGTGGTAGGGCCACTATATAAGCCACTAGGCCAATTTGGCCAAGAATCTCATAGGGTCCGATATATCTAGAGCCCAACTTCCCATTTTTCCCAAATCTCACGATTCCTTTCATTGGTGCAATCATTAGAAACACTTTGTCCGCAAGGACAAATTCTAGTTGGTGACAACGAACGTATGTATAGCTTTTCTGTTGACTTTGAGTTTCCTTCAGTCTATCCTGGATGATCTCTTCATTTTCCATTGCCTTCTATATGAGCTCTGGCCCCAAGCTTTGTCTCTCATCCAACTCCTACCTTGCAGCGCCTCATAAGGTCCCATTTCAATACTTGCCTAATAATTATTATTATAGGTGAATTCAACCAGAGGTAAGTATTGCATCCAAGTCCCTTTAAAAGTCACTACACAACCCTTGAACATGTCCTCTTTATGGGAGGTCTTGATTTTCTCTAGTAATGTTGGTTGGACAATCAAGTTGGACATGAAAGTATGTTGTTTAATAGATACAACTACAATCTATGCTCTTTCCAAATCCATTAAGACCTGGTGTTGAGTAGCAAGAGTTGTAATTGCGCAACCAGTTGATTTATGACTCAGTGCGTCAGCTACTACACTTACTTTACCAAGATGGTAGTGTATTGTACAATCATAATCCTTAATCAAATCAAGGCATCTTCTCTATCTCATACTTATTCCTTCTACTTAAAGAGGTATTTTAAACTCTTGTGGTTTGTATAAATCTTGCACTTTTCTCCATACAAATAATGTTTCCAAATCTTTAGTGTGAACATCATAGCTGCTAATTCCAAATTATGTGTGGCACGCTCATACTTGGTAACATACTTGGTGAGGATCAACGGTGCCAAGGATGCTCGCCAGTCAGCAATAACCCAGTCTTTACTTGGGGAGAAGCTTTCGTTCCTATGATAAATACATGCCATGTGTAAGAAATCATAGTGGAATATATAATGGGATCATTCAAAGACTAGTGTTAAATGTACCAGCAATGTGTACAAACTAAATTCTCAATTAATAGTAATATTCATATGTCATTATCACTTCTTCTCAAATAATATTATACATTGTCATCAATTCGTCACTTACAACAAAACATAACGAACCATACATAGTCTGTCATCTAACTAAAATAAACATCATGTAATACAAATAAACTCTAATCAGAGACAGGCCTCCATAACTACTCCTCAGGCCAGGTTGGTCCTTCATCCTCGGAAAGGTTTGTCTGAACTAAATCTGCATCAAGATCTACGGCTTCGATGAAGGAAACCATAGTTGGGACCACCATTATAAGAATTCTATGAAATCCTAGTGGGTTTAAACTCGTGACAGTACTAACGATGAGAGACAATGGAAATAAATATGCATGCACTATTTCATGTAAATAAAGCTGAGAACATATATATTTATGCATGGCGAGGAACCTTCGGATAGAAACCACTGTATTCTCAATCATGGTAAGGAGTCACCCTCGAGGCAAACCTCAAGTACATAACTATGCCTACGAATCACCCTCTGAGCAAATCACATATATGCATAGTCATTATCATGGCGAGATATGTGAGGGCCCCGCCAACCCAAGTGGACATACCATCACTGAAGTTGAGTGGAAAGAAAGATTAAGGACACTCCATTGGTGTGGCGAGTAGAATAGTTGTGGGTGCTGAAAAGTGCAGTTAGTCCTATATATGGGCGAGCAAGCACCTTGTAGAAGGCTTGGCAAACCCTTCCGAGTGTGAGGTGGAATGCACGTCTTGCCATATGGTAGGCGAGCTAAAAAAGTCACTTACTATGAAGGCGAGAAGGAGGAGCTGAAGAAGTTGGTAGCTATGATTAGACAAGAGTTACCTGCCCAAGGTGAGCAAGGGTTACTCGCCCAAGGCGAGCAACAATCAAGGACATATATGGGAGCCTTTTGTAACTACACGAAAGATGCGAAGAAGAGTGCAGTGTCATATGCAGAGGCTCACACTCCATCTGAAGGGTCATATTTGGAGTGAGTTTGCTGAGAGATTACGACTTGGGAAGTCATATCATCTGAGCCCAAAGGTGTGTCCCGATGCCACAAGGAAGACCCTCTATCAAGTGTGGACCATGCTTTGACCGTTGATCTCTATCATCTTGTAGTGTCATGGTCGAGGCTAAATCACTCCTATCTAAGCATACATGGAGTCAAAAGTATGTTAGAAGGATGTATGATAGTCTTGCCCTATAAAAGGGATTTGGACGTGGGAAAAAATCTCACTTTTGAGAATCCAAACACCTGAGATCTCACGATATAGTGAACCTGACTTTGTAAGGTAGGTTAGCTTCTGAGACAGTACTGGAATATGTGGGGGTAAATGTTGTATGTACAAGGCATATGCATATTCTGTAACCATCCCCTTTTTAGTACATTAATAAATTTGCTTCTGTTCATTATGTTTATCTTATATTTATTTCCTAATTTTGAGTTTTGAATATATTTGCTACTTTCATTGAATTATGACCATAGTGTGAATATCTGTACCTTTGTGAGTATGTGTACTATGCGTAATAATCATGTGACGGGACAAAATTCCCTGGACCATTCCTATGAGATGTTGCCACGAGCTTTGAATGGGTAGAGAGATTCCCCATGAGTGATTGGGGTGGGGCGGTATCGTGGTTGGTGTCGCCTGATAGTCGGGATGCAGAATCCCTTGGTGTATCTTGGGATGGTGTCTTCGAGTTGGTTGACCGAGTAGATGTTTCCTAGTACAACATGTGATCTGTATGTGAGAGTTGACCTGTGTTGTTGCTTAGGCTAGCTGACTTGCACAAGGTTGGACTGCTTGAAGGGTTTTCCCAAGGGTTTTCCCAAGATCCGATGGTGGGCTCATCTCTTGTTTGCCCATCAGGCTGTTTGTGTGACGAATGTCTATGTGATAAGCCTCTGTGTGATGACGATTATGCCTCTGCAACCGATATAATGTTATGGATTTGATCTACTAGAGGGAAGGGTGATTCCTCTCCATATTATTAATTGTACTTTAAATGATACCGTGCATAAGAGGGTAATTCCTCAAAGGGTGATTCCCTCTCGTGCTCTTATATATATATTTCACTAAAAGGGTTGGAACAACCCGAAAGAAATTTAATAGATGAATTAGAAATATCATGAAATCCTTTCAAGATTTCACAAACTGGGGTCCGTTAGCGTTGTCCAATCCCGATCCACTATGGTTCACAAACCCTAAATATACTTGGTTTGTAACAAGTGTTTACTTACATGGTTTAGTAATTTCCATAAGCATCCAACCATTCAAATACACACTTTTACACCCTCATCCACTCTCTTACATTTTGGTAATTGCATTTGAACAAAACCCTAACCAAAACCCTAACTATACCCCAAATGAAAGCCCATTCAGTTAGCCCCTTTGTAGTCCCGCTGAAACCACCTTTTGCCTTATGCTTCATTAACTAGTTTCTCCACCCTTATAAGGCCATACCATGACTATCATGCCATCTCAGATTCTACCCCAAATAGTTCCATTTATGGCCACTAAAACAACCAATGCTCATCTCTCACCCACTCAGCTAGCAGCAGAAAGGCAGCCACTCCCTTAAGCTTTTGTCCCTTTTTTCACAAAATCACCTAAAATACCACTCACTCACCCACCAAGTTAGCCCCTTCACATATACCCCATGCCTTATATATTTGCATCTTGACACATGCACATTTTCATCATTCTTCCAAGACAAAATTGAGAGAGGTAGAGAGACCCAAACTGGGCATCTTCGTGTTCTTCATTCCAAACTTTTGTAATTTATTTCCTATGTATCTAATCTCTTTCATTTTGTTTAATTTTGTGTCTAGTTTACTTGGGTATGTGTTGGTAAATTTCTCTTTGATATTTGACTAGTGAAAATGGGTGTTGATTGTGGAAAGGTTCGATTATGATGATTGTTGATGAACCTTAAGGCGTTTTGTGAGATTTTGATGAAATATTGGGCAGGTCTTGATTTTATGAAGTGTTAACATGATTATGTGAATGTTTATAGTTTGATTCAATGTGTTAGGATTTTATAAAATACTTTTGCATGAGTTTATAGTGTTATAAACCGATTGGTTCAAAACAGATGTTTTGTTTGGCTTAGTTTGTGATTTTAGCTCTAGGATCTTGATTATGTGGCTTTGATTTTTATAAATGTTGTTCTTGCGGCTTTAATCCATGGATTAAGAATGAATTTTTGAAGAGTTGTGATTTAGCTCTTTGTTGGAATTATGACAAACATGCATGAATTTGTTAAACTCAATCTAGAGGCTCTAGGGTTTGATCATTTGTTTTGGTGAAATGTTTGCCATGGAATGCTAGATTTGATACTTAGATCTAGTTAGAACTTGAATGTGAGGTATATGTTTGTATTATTTCAAGCTTTTATGCATGAAAATTAAGGATCTAGTCACTTTGTTTCAAGTCTAAACACAGGCATGCTCGATTTCTAAGTATTCATGCAAACCGATTCTTTTATGTTGTGTTTTGTGATTTTTGGTTGATTATTCAAGTATGCTATCACCTAGGTTTGACTGAAGAACATGGTAGAAGAGTTATTTATGAAATTTTGGAGACCTTGTGTTGATATGAAAGTGTTAGACCAAGAAACTCAAGAGTTTGTTTTATTTGAACAAATCTTGATATTTTAGCATTTTTATTTTTTTGATGTAGTGAGTCCAAGTTTTTATGAAATTTGTGATTTAGTATTTTAAGATTATTTTAAAACTAAGGATTTTATTTTTAGACTTGTCATTTTCGGTTTAAGCAAATTAGAGTATTAAATGGCCAAGTAGCAACAAAACCCTAAATTTTAGCCTATACATGAATCGGCCAAGAGAGAGCTTGCATAGTTGGGATTAATTTTAAAATTTCTAAGTTTATATTTGGATTTTGGATAAAATTTACATGGTAAATGTATATTTTGGTAAAGTTTAGATTTCGTTTGCAAATTCATCAAGTTTAGGGGAAAATTTGTAATTTTTCATAAGTTGAGTGATAACTTTGCAAATTTGGCCCTAAGTTAGTAAGTTTTGTAATTAGGAAGATTAGGTGAGATATTCTAACCCTATAAATCATCTCATTTAAGCTTACACTCTATAACGCTTCGCTTACGTTACGCTGCATTTCTATAAGTTAACTTACTATTGATATTTTTATGCATGTCTTGTGGTAAGAACTTTATATTCATGTTTATTCACTTCTTATTGTACACGATTATCTGTCGCATGCCATGAATGTCATGTTATCTGTTAAATGCATATTTGTTACATGCCATGAATGCCATGTCATATGCATTGATTCTATCATGAAATATTTCTAAGTCATGCATGGGTCTTTTATTTTATTATGACCCCAAGTGTTAGGACAAGGTGTTATCGTAGTGGAACAACTTTATCCATTCTGAAGTGTTTAAAATAGAGTAGAATCCCCTAGGTTGAAGAAGTACAATCAATAGGTTTCGAATGGGACCTAAGTAACTGGTTTCCGGAGCGAAATTAGGCACCCAATGCCGGTGGTGCCAAATTAAAAGTTTACAAGTTCAATTATCATGATGTACTCATAGCTAGCACAGATGCCTGTGATGTGATGCGAAACTGATAGGAGCACACAACCCTTGGGGAGTCGTGGAGTATCAATAGTTCACGTAAACAAACATGTATATGGTAACAAGGTATCATGTTTACACAATTTGCCATGTTCATGTCAAGTCATGCCACGCTTAAGTCATGTCATGCTATGTTCATGTATAGTCATGTTAGTTTCAAGTCATGTAACGTATGTTCAAGTTCATGTCATGATTCATAAATGTCATATTATTGTAATGCATGTTTATTTATACGATTGGTAGTTTAGGAGTTTTACTTGCTGATGATGTGCCAGGGGACTGGGGATTAGGATACGACCCACTGGACGAGGTTGAGTAGACCATAGAGGAGGCTCGAGGAGCTTAAGGAGTTGGCACTCCAACTTTTGGTTTTCATTTTGGCATTTATAGCTGAGCTACATGAGTGGCTTGTTGTTTTGTGTAGTAGTTTATATTTTTTATTTGTACTTATAAAGCACTGACTCCAGTAATTATTTTGATACAGACTTGTTGCATAATTTTTTAGATGTGAATATTATGAAATTAGGATTAGTTTTAGGATATTGCATTCTGGTACATTGTGTATTGCTAAAAAAATTGTTACAAATATTGCATACTGTTAGATGCATGCTAGGAGCCATACATCCTTAACTATCATGAATGAGGGTATGTGACCTTGTGTTGCTTGTCTCGATGATTCAAACTCTGTCAAATTTCAAGCAGCGTTTAGGGGTGTCACAGGATGGTATTAGAGCAATATGTCGCTGGGTAAATGGTAAACCCACATTTCGCTAGGAGTTGGTTCTAGAATATAGGATTGAATTTTTTGTCTTCTATTATGCTTGAATTGTTTGGGTAAGTAGGTGAATCTGGTACGCGTAAACATATGTTTCAAGACATAACACATGATTCGTGGAAGACTACCCATAAAGCTTGGTGGAGGGAACAACCAAAAGGAATAGAATCCTCCAATGGTTGGACAACGAGCAATGATAGAAGCCATTCGGTTGCTCACGGAGGTGCTCAGACAACAATAACAATAGTAGCAAGTGCACGTGCACAGGCCTAAAGTTAGAGGATGCCCATACGAGAAGTTTTTGGTGTATCGTTACCTAAGTTCTTGGGCAATGAAGGGCCCATGATGGTAGATAAGTGGATGAGTCATCTCAATCGGATATTTGAGATTTACGGATGCACAGGGGATTAGAAAGTGTTGTATGCCAGATATTTGTTACAAGGAGAGGCTAATATATGATGGGATATGTAAAGGAAGCTTCTGACAAGGCAGTTGGGGATCCTAGCTTCTTTAACATGGGGAAGATTACAGGAAGAGTTCGACAGCATATTCTTCCCAGATTATGTGAAGCTACAAAAGGCGCAAGAGTTCGCGTCTCTGCTACAAGGCAACATGTCTATGGAGCAGTATGCTGCTGAATTTCTAGAATTGGGGAGGTATGCAACCAAGTGGCATGCTGGAGATTGCTGTTTCGAATATAGAGTCTGTTTCAAATATGGACAGCTCAGTCAGATGATTATGGAGCATCCCAACGTAGCTCAAAGTAGTGGAGCCACTTCCAACATTGATGACAAGCCGTAGCTGAGGCCCCACTTCCCAACAGGAGTGTATGTTTTCACTCCAAGAGATGTTGATGTAGATGCTTCAGAAACAGAGAAAGCGGGAGCCATTACCGGTATTTCTCTAATACCTTTGTGTCGTTAAGCTATATAGCATTGATAGAATTATTGTTAATAGTAGTACTAGTTCTCTTTCAATGTTAAGGAATGTCAACTTGTTGAGACTCAACTTGTACACTATGCGATCCGGGCGTTCATCGTAGTCTTTTGTGTCTATAGCGTTTGCACGGATTTGTTGTTTTCAAAGCAAGCTGTTACCCCGCAAGGTAGTGAAAATTCCAAATGGGAATACAGTTGCTTGAACCTGAGTAGTTAAGGATTGTCTTGTAGAAATAGCAGGTAAAGCATTGAAGGCTATTTGATGGTTTTCGGTCTGATGAATTTTGATCTAATTTTGGGTATGGATTGGCTATTCAAGCATTGTTCTAAGATAGATTTTCGGAAGAGGAAAATTGTGTTTGAACCCTTGAATGAAGCTGGGGATAGTTATGCAGGAACGTCGGTTATGTCATGACCCCGCTCCGGGAAGGACAGGATCACTACGTACATACCTATCCTTTTCTTTTCATTTCTTCTTTTCATTTTTTTTTTCTAATAACATGCGATCAGCAAGAACATGACACACGTGCATTCTAATTTCCTATTTAATAAAGGGAACACTTGATAGATATTCTATTCGAACATTCATTCATAAAAGACTCTCAGAGTCCATCATACGTTCATAAAAAAACATAAATGTTCTAGTTAGGAAGGGACTCCATTCCTACCATACATACAACACCCATAAACATAACCCATCATCCATGCAAATCCGAACCAATAGGGAAGACACTAAGCGTCTGCCTCTCTCTCTGTAGTAATGCCTTGCTCCCCAACCTTTTCGTCATTACCTGAACGTTTAAAACATTAAAACAAAAGAAATAACAGTTTCTTTTCAGTAAGCAGTACACCATGTAGTGAACATACTAGGCATCTATTATTTTCTTTTGAAAACATGCATACATAAACATTTTGCTAATTCTTGACAACACTTTCATGCATAACAGTTTAAGGAATAAGCCATATTTTCATGCATAAACATTTAAGGAATAAGTAATAACTATGCTTTCATGCACAAACGTTTTAAGAAATAACTATACTTTCATGTTTCACTTTCTTTGTGTAACACCCCGTATTTTAGTGTATTTTTAATTGAAAGATTTTTTTTTATTAATTTAAAATTTATTCTCTTGTCTTAAAATTGTTGAATTTTTAGTTGTGTTATTTTTATAATTTTTAGTTTACGAAAATTATTTTTGAAGTGCTTTCTCTAAATTAATTATTTTTATGCGTTTAAATTTCTTCTCAAATCAAATTAATTTATTATTGGGTTTAGTTAATTATTTTCATGTTAATCACTGTGTTTGAAATATTTTTATTTCACTAGCTGTTTTAAAATCGTTTCCGTTGGATCATTTTCGTGACCCAAGTTATGAGGATTGGACCTCATTTCTTTTCTCTCTATTTTTCTCTTTCCTCTTTTCTTTTTCTTCTTTTCTTCTTTTTCTTTTTTTTCTTTTTCTTTTTTTCCTCCCCCTACTTCCCGGGCGAACCTCTCTCTCTCTCGCTCTCTCTCTCTCTCATGCCGTGCAACCGTTCCTCACCCAGCCCGCCGCCGTCGCACCGTCGTGCGCAACACCGCCCACCCCATCGTGCTCCCCACCGGCCGGCGACCTCCCCCTCCGATTTCCAGCCCCAGCCGCATCGCCGTTAGCCTCCACGCACCACATGCAAATGTGTGAGAAGATGGTGGCCGTCGCGCCACCTCCGGCCACCATCTTCTCACCACATCATCCTTGACCTTCTAGCAACCTAATGGACCCAACCCCACCTCCGATCTGTCACCCGTGAAGCCCCACCATCAACATTTCCGTTTTGGGTGTTTTTGCACTTCAACCGCCTATTGCGCCGCCACCCACGGCCAACCACCACCACCATTAGCTTCATCAACATCCCTAAGCCCTACCCTATCAATCTCGGGTCTTCGTTTGCACCCGTTCAAAAGTGGGTTTTTGAGACCCACGGCCATAGTGCATTTGGCATTGTTTTGTTTCTGCGTTGCCGCTTCTAGCACATTCGTGATCTTTCAAAAATTATATTATAGCATTGTAAGTATTTTTCCCAAAGAACTTTTGAGATTTAAATGTATTTCTGCACTAATTCTTATTTACTGTGAATTTGTTGGTTGTGCCGGACTGAGTCCGAGAAGTAAGGGGGTCGGTTGGATTGGTGGTTGAGAGAATATTTAGAGGGGAATTTAATTTTCTTTGTCGAGTGCAGTTTAATTTTTGGAGGTATTAATTTATATTTTCTGTTATGGAGTTGTGAATAGGAAGAAGTGTGCTTAGTTTGGTGTTGGTTAAATTGTTAGTAATTGTTTTGGGACTGCGAACTGTTGGAATAAGTGTGAGTTATTGGAATTTGAATTGGCATTGGTCTTGATGCTTGTATTGGACAATACTGAGATTGATATAGAATATTTTGTGTCGAAGTGAGGGCTGTCCGGATTGTTATTTGGCTGTTGGAGGTTGATTAAACTTGCTGAATTATGATCTAGAGTTTGGGTCTTGAGTTGTCTAAGATCAATTTTGTGTTATTGGACTTTAATATTTAGTTTATATTATTTTTATGAATAGGTGACGAGACGGATAGAGACTGTATACAAGTCCTAGATAATGCGCTACAGGAGTCAGGTAAGCGGGGTTCCTATGCTGGGTTTTATACAAGCTAATGAGACTGAGGTTGATTTTATGAAAACTTGCATAAATTGTGTTGTGTTGCGAACTTGTGAAAACAAAGATCAACCTCGGTCACTTATCTGCATTATTTATGAAATCTGTGTGAAAAGGAAAAATATATTCTGACATGCATTGTGTAGACATGAGCTAAATTCTGTCATGTGGTTTCTGAAATCTGAAAAAGAGCGATATTGAGAATATGAAAAGTTGTGCATTTATTTGTTCTGGCTTTTGCGTTCAGCGTGTGTAAACTGTTCTGATTCTGTTTTGGTACTCTGTATTATTTTGATATAACATCTGAAAACCTTTGGCATGGTGTACTGGTTTTCGTATCTGACTCTGTCTCTGCTTTGCTCTACTCTGCTCTGTTATGCTCTGCTCTGTTTGGGTTGGTACCAACTTCTCTGTCTCTGAGTGCACCCACTTTGGAAACAAAGTGGTTTTATTGTGGTCTTTCCTGTGTGCACACTCGGGGCTCAGAGAAGAATAAAGGAAATATTTCACCTCTGTTTCTGCCTGGTTTGGCCACCGGGGTTAGCACAACCATACCACGGGGGTGAAACATGGTCTCTGCTCTGTTTGATGCTCTGTTTTGATCTGATGATGATACTCAGTTTATGTTATGCCAAAGTACCATGGGTTTTACTTGTCTTAAAACCATCGCTCTGTTACTTTTGAAAATATGTTCTGTTCTGCATGTTAACTCTGGAAAATATTTTGTTCTGCATGTTCTACTTTGTAAATGCTCATGTTTGCAAGCTAGCATATGATTTCTGCTTATTAAGTTGTTGATAACTCACCCCCTATCATTATAATATTTTTCAGATGATGTGGAGAGTCCAAATGAGGACCTGGATTAGATTGCTATTTGTGTTTAAGCTGAGGAGATGTTGGTAGAAGAAGGACTTCTGGTGTTCAGAGTTTTAATCTCTTTGAGTTTTAGTAATATCTTGGGTTTCAGTAAGATTTATGAAATTATTGGTTGGGTTGTTATAACTACCGGGAGGTTATGGACCCATTTGATTTATTATTATTGCATTAAAAATTTTGTGGAGTTTGTAATGAGATTATTGAGAAGGTTTGAGATTGATTTCATTTAAGAAGTTTTTGGAGATTATTCTTCGAATGTGTTGGGAGATATGATTATGAGTGACAAGTAGTAATTCTCCAAGCAACCCGGGTTTGGGGCGTTACACTTTGGTCGGTACACACTATTACACCCGTATGTTAGGGTTAACAGTTTTTCTTTGGACCTAGATTCCGCCCGTGGCTACAGGTTGGGAATCCTCTTTTAGTCAGGAGACAGCACTGGGTGCACTACCAATACTACTTACCCGGCATTGCAATCGGCCCATTCCTTTGGTACCCTTTTCATTCATATGGTTGTTACGTATTTTTATACAATAAAACATTCATTCATTCAGTCCTTTCTTTCTTTCATTCATGTTAGTCCTTTCAGTCTTTTCTTTTCAGTCATTTTCATTTAACAGTTCATTCATGGAACAACATCATTTAAAAGCATGAGCTCAAACATCATTTTTCATGGCATCTATAAAACATCAGTTCATAGGGATAATTTAAAACACTTTCTTCGCATCAATTAAAGCATGAGTTCATAGGGACATTTTAAAACATTTTCTTCGTGTCATTTAAAGCATGAGTTCATAGGGGCATTTAAAACATTTTCTTCCCGTCATTTAAAGTATAAGGCATGAGACATTCATTTCCTTTCATTTGCAATCAAAACATTTTCATCATCCTTCTTTGTTCGATGCGCATGCATTTTTATGAACAAGATACATTTTCATGCTATACTACATATAGGAATAATCAATAAGTTTCTTGAGAGAGCATGGAAGAAAATCTCATGATTTAGAATTTACGTGCATGCATTACCTTATACACATACACTCAATTATAATCGATAGGGTGCTTAACAGGGGCTATCAAGGAAGGCTTGTACATAATATATACATTTACTCTTTCTTTAGAAGAACATTTGGGAAGAGAGAGAGACATTTTTTCATAAAGAGAACTTGGTGTAAGAAGCATGGTCATAGCTACTTACCTCTATGTGACTCGATACTTCCAACTTCAATATAGGTCCTATTCCAAAAACTAGCATAAGCGTGTTAATACTCATACAATATTCT
This sequence comes from Juglans mandshurica, assembly GCA_022457165.1. Taxonomy (NCBI): domain Eukaryota; kingdom Viridiplantae; phylum Streptophyta; class Magnoliopsida; order Fagales; family Juglandaceae; genus Juglans; species Juglans mandshurica. Next base: position 19,169,508 of record CM039627.1, on the reverse strand, counting down.
TTAGCCCTCCCTTTAAAAGAGAAAGCCACGATCTTATAATCTAACGTCCATTCTATGCTTAGCATTAACCCAAATGACTACTCCTCACTTTAACTTACAAGAGAAATAACTTAAATATTAAGATATGCTAGTTGTCCATGGAAAGGCTATTGTAAACGCTTACATGAAAAGTAGTTAGGAATTTATAGGCTTCAAGCAAGGTCTCTTTGGTTCAAGCTTACTTTGGGTTATGAACATTAGGAGATAAAATCTGGAAATTCTCAACAATGGGTTTTAAAAATAGATTTAGGCATTTCAAGTAGGCTAAACAAGCTTAGTAACCATGTCCTTCAAATCAACTTGTAGTCCCTCATTATAAAAGGTTAGCTTATCAATATTTTGGGCTCTTGGGTTAGGTAGAATTTAACCAACGAGGGACAATATAAATTGGCTATTTTTACATTGAGACATGGCATGACATGGACTTAGGAATACTTGGACAGCTTTACATATCATAATACATCATGCACAATTAATCTCTTATATCTAAACTAACTAAGTTATAACCTATTCACATAAGCAATATGTTAATTAGTTTAGATAACATATCCCATTAAAATTAGAGTTGCATAAAGTATAGCAAAGTTACTCATTAAGCAAATTTTTAAAAATCTGTAAACACTCGAACTTATGCTTTACTCACTTAATACATTTTAAAAGCAAGATATAAAATTACAAAACCCAAGCAAAACCTCTAAACCGAACCTCTAGCATCCTAAAAATAGATTACCAACCAAATCTCAACACAAGGCACATAATACCAACATATATAATTTAAAATCACTTTAATCACCATCTATGATTAAATCTAGTTTAACAGCAACATAGCATTTTTTAAATATAGGGAAATACATACCAAAACAGCCATAGTACTATTCGGATTGGGCCAAAAACAGGGCATATATATTTATTTGCAACATAGGAATTTAACTACACCAAAACACAAGCTAAAACAATTTAGTTAGCTTCCAAAATCACATTAAAAATAAATGAGTCAAATTATGATTTTTACCTTAAGCTCTTAGCCTCTTTCAAAACACAAGTGGAAGACCAAATAGAGGTATAGCCGTGTGGATGAAGAGCAAGGATGATTGCACTATTTTAAGCCCCAAAACCAAAACATCATAGGTAAGAAAAATGGAGAAACTCGAAACTCACATGTAAATCATTCTAGGGAATAAACCAAAAGTCTATTACCTTCAATATTTCACCATTTGGAAGATGAAATCAAGCTTTAGTTCCAAACTTTGAGGCAAAACCGAAAATGGTAGAAAAGAGGGAGTTCAAGTATGGCTTGATGAGGATGAAGAAAGATAATTTTTTTCCCTTGCTATGGCTTGAAGGAGATGAGGGGAACTTGGTTTCTTGAAGATGAAAAGAGAGGAGAAGAAGAGAGGGTGGTGGTGTCGGCTTGGTTGCTTGAAGAGGAAGATGAAATTTTCTTTTTTTTCTTTCTTGGGTGTAGACCGACGGGTGTGGGGTAGAATGCCTTAGGATTAGTTTTTGTTTTTTTTCTTCTCTCTTTTGTTGCCTTAACCGATGGGTGCAAGGAAATAAAATGAATTCAATAGCTTCCTTAGGAAGCTTACGGGTCCAAGGAAAGAAAAAAGAATTTAGTTGCTTATCTTGGGAGCCTACGGGTTCAAAGGGTGAGAGGAACTTTTTGCTTTAGTCAAAGCTTATCCCATAAGCTAGGGAGATAGATGGTGGAGATCTATCCACCTCAAGGATAGTTTTCACCTATCAATCCAATGGTAGAGAATAATTGGGCCATTTCCTAAATGAATAAAATTAAAGGGTTTAAGGGAAAATATTTCAAGATCTTAAAAATAATACCCTTGATTTATTTTAAAAAAATCATGTTTTAAAATAAAACATACTCATCTTAAAATAAAATAATTAAAAATAAGAAAAATCTTTATCTCAAAATATTTAACTTAAAGAATTAATAATATGATGTAAGGACCTACGTGGTAGGACTCGGGTACTACAAATTAAGGCAACCCCTCCAATGATTTTGGCTTTACAAGCTAGGAGGTGTATCGAAGATGGTTCCTCAGCGTTTGTGGAGATGGTTATAAATAAGTTAGTCGGAAGCGAAAAAGTCCGTGGGATGCCCATAGTTGAAGACTTTTACTGAAGTTTCCACTGACGAGTTACCTGGATTACTGCCGGATAAAGATATGAAATTTGGAATAGAGTTGGAACCTATGACGACTCCAACACACAAGGCACTATATAGCATGGCTCCTGCAGAGTTGAAAGAGCTCAAGACGAAGTTGCAGTTGGAAGAGCTACTAGAGAAAGGATTATACGTCCGAGTTCTTCACCTTGGGTTGCACCTATGTTGTTTGTGATGAAAATAGATAGTTCAGTGAGGATGCGCATTGACTACAAGGAGTTGAACAAGGTGACGATGAAGAATAAGTATTGGTTACCTTGAATCGATGACCTACAAGACCAACTGCAAGGAGCATAGGTATTTTTGAAGATAGATTTTCAATCAGGATACCATCAGCTGAAGGTGGGATGTACCAAAGATTGCCTTTAGGAAAAGGTACGATCACTACGAGGTTTTGGTGATGCCCTTTGGGTTAACCAATGCTCCAGCAACATTCATGGATATGATGAATAGAATATTCATACCTTATCTAGATAGTTTTTGTAACACCCGGACCCAGAATTGGTATAGTTGGACTGTGGATTTTTATTTATTTATTTATTTGGAGATCTAGGCCGTTTATTTATTTATTTATTTTTATTCTCCCCGCATGTTTTATTTTTTTTTGTTTTCTTCTCTTTCCGTCTATATTATTTTCGCACGTTTTTTTTTTCCGTCGCACAGCATGCATACACACACACGGCTTACACTTCTATCCGCACACACGTCTCTCTTATCTCTAGGGTTTTCGCATCATATTTATACGCACACAATAACCATGCGTAGAGAATGCCTTCGTTACGTTTCCTTGCCGCAGCTAGCAACTCCTTCCCACACAAACAGCAACCCATAGCCCTCGACTCAGCACTCGTCAACCTTGCATCCATAGCTAGCCACTAGTGTGCATGACAAAAAAAAAAAAAAAAACCTAGAATAGCCGCTTCTTGTGATTTTTCTCTCTCTCCCTCTCCTCTCGGTTTCCCACAGTCATCTCTACACCTTTTAGCCATCCCCGTTGCCGTCCAACACCCTCACGGAAGCCCAAACGTGTTCGTCACCACTGCTGCCCGGTTCGTCCTCCCCCAACCTTCATCTCCACGTAAAACCGACGCCTAGAGCAACCATCAGAAAACACTTTCGACAGCCACGGGAAACAGCAACCATGCTTTTACCGAGTTAAAATCCTCTGTTTCTCCTCTCAAAAACAGTGCATCACCACTGATTCGGTTGGTCACCACCATACGTCGGGAACTATCGGACCAGCCATAGAATCCGCCGGTTGTGTCACTTTTCCGTCAGCCTCGAGCCGCCTCAGTTCCGCCTTGTGCCTCACGGTGAGTACCTCCCTCGGTTACTCCCTCCTTTCTCTCCGCCCTCTCTCGCTCACTTTTCCCTCTCTTTCTCTAGTGCCCAGCGTTGCTCGACGGAAGCTTCACCGTGCTCCTACTCTTCTGTCGCGCCACCGCAGTCCCTCCAGCCAGCCCCGTCACTCCTCACCCTCGACGCGTGCCTCGATTTCCCTTGGGTAGCTTCCGCCGTGCATGTTATTCAATTTACGTAGGTTTTGTTTTGGTTACTTTTCAAGGAATTAATCGAATTACCGCAATGCCCTTTACTACATGTTATATTAATGGGCTTTTATATTTTATTATGTATTAGTACACTGTTATTTAATTATGATTACGGAAAATTATTTTAACATGTTATTAAGTAAAGTTTTATTTTAAAAATAAATAATATTGGAGTAATGTTATTTTTTTTTTTACACTTTAGATATGATTTAGTCTAGTTAAAAAAAATAGTTATGGTTTACTTTAAAATATTTTGGGATAATTATATTATCTAGTATTAAACTTTATAAGTTGTTTTCATTAATAAATAAGTTAGATTTTTAAATGTTTTTAGTAAAAGTTATCAGTTGGACAGTGGCGATTTTAGAAAAAGATGATATATTTTAAGGTTATGAGATTTTAGGTTTTCAGGACTTAAGTAGGTTATTTTAGAAGTTTAGGATTAAATATCGAAATAAGTGGTTCATTGGAAATTTATGGGAATTACTTTATTATTTGATAGGTGATGATTGTTAATTGTTCGACATTTTGAGGAAAATTCTGAAAAGCTAAGAAGTCCAAGTAAGCGGGGTTCCTATGCTAGACTTTGCATTAAAATAAAATGAGTTGAGGTTATCCTTGGAAAATATACATATCTGATTATGAAAAGAAATTTAAACTACCTCAGTTATTTGTTTTGCATTACTCATGAGAATCTGTTTAAGAAGAAAGTATTTTCTGTCATGACTGGGTAGACATGAGCTTATTTCTGACATTCTGTTTCTAAACTTTGAAAAAGAGAGCGAATATGAAATTTGTGCATAAATAATGTTGTAATATGATTTTGTTATGTTCTGAAGATTTTGTTCAGTACTCTATTTGGATAGAACGTGATTTTTGAAAACCTTTGGCATGACTCTCTAATTCTGAATTTGATTCTGTTTCCGCTCTGTTCAGTTACGGCCCTACCATGGGTGATAATAGTGGCATACGGCCCAACCATGGGTAATAATAGTGGATACGGCCCAACCACGAGTTATAATAGTAGATACGACCCAATCATGGGTAATAATAGTGGATACGGTCATGCCACGGGTTATAGTAGTGGTCTCTGTTTTGAGTGCACACCTTGGTGACAGAGTGTTTTATGTTCTGCTTGGCTATCCGCAGATGCACAACCCTACCACGGGGGTTATACATGGCCTCTGTTCTGATATGATGTTCTGATGATGATGATGATCATTTATGTTATGCCAAAGAATATTTTTGAATGAGATTATTTCTAAATTTTCGCTCTGATATTTTGATAACATATTTTCTACTTCCGCACTCTGAAAATGAAAATGTTTTGTTCTGCATTCTGATTTCTGTAAATGCTCATGTTTACACACTGGTATATGTTCTCTGCTTACTGAGTTGTTGATAACTCACCCCTTATCTCCATATATTTTTCAGATAATTTTGATGCTTCAGCTGGAGAACAAGAGTAGAAAGTTTAGCAAAGTGTGATGATCATAGTGGAATAAGTGCCTGAGGGTACAAATGCTTATGTGAGGGTCATAGTTAGTAAATTGATTTATTTTTCGGGTATTTGATTTTATGAGTTAAGGATGTTTTTGAGTTTTTTTGGAGAATTTCTAATTTATGTTATTGGGGATTTCTTTATTTTTCGCCGTGGAGGAACTTAGATTTATGGATTAATTAAATGGATTAATATTTTATGGGATTTTCTGAACTTTATAGTTGTATTATTTAAGTTGATTTTAAGAATTAAGAGTTAACTCTCCGGACCTCCGGGAATGGGGCGTTACAGTTTTGTTATCATGTTCATTAACAACATCCCGATCTACTCAAAGAGCAAAGAAAAACATCAAAGTCTCCTTAGTATAGCTCTGACCATACTCAGAGATCAGGAGTTGTATGCCAAGTTTAGTAAGTACGAGTTCAGGCTTCGAGAAGTGAAGTTCTTGGCTCACGTTATTTCTAGTAGAGGAGTAGCGGTTATGAATTAGTAGAAGCCGACTAATGTGCATGAGATTCGTAGTTTCTTGGGAGTGGCCTATTATTATAGGAGGTTCGTAGAGGGATTTTCCATACTATTCCGACCATTTGCCTCCCTAATCAAGAAAAATTGTGAAGTTCACTTGGAGCGATAAGTGTGAGACTAGTTTTCTCTTGCTGAAAAATAGATAGACAACGACACCAATAATAACACTCTCGGAGCCCCATAAGTCTTATGTAGTATATGGTGATGCATCCAAAGTAGGACTTGAATGTGTACTGATGCAAGAAGCATCATCAATTCGCATAATTTAAACGCATCATCTCAAGATCACAGTGTAAAGATAAATAATAAACATAATGAAGAAGATACAATTTTTTTTATTAATATTAAAAAGGCTATATATTATAACACATTCATTTTTTTTATTGCAAATCACGAGAAAATGGAGATGAATATATAAAATAGGCCTCGTTTGGACGTTGAGATGGTATCAACTCATCTCATCTTATCTCAACATTCAAATACAACTAAAAAATAAGCACTTTTCAATTTCAAATTTTTAACTTTTTTTCATTTAATCATTACAACTTTCCTAAACTTCCAAACAAAACACAAAAAATAATTTAACTTTTTCAAATCTCAAAACAAAAATAATATAAAACTATTATATTTTAACATTAATATTTTAACCTTATAATTTTTCTACATAATCTTTTCTCTCTTCTTTTCCAAAACCTCATAAAACATCTTAACTCAAACAATTTCACTACTAATATTCATAGATTTCGCATCACATCTCATCTTACCATGCCTAAGACTAAGTCAATGAATAATGTTTGATGTAAATAAATTGATATTTGACTTCCAATATGTGAAGCAATCTAGTGATAAGAGATCAAAACTACCATAGACAACAAGTGATGCATAGTTTTTTCTGGCGACAAGAATTCGTCGAAAAAACTATATATTTGCCCCAAATAGATGTTTCTGGCCATTTTTCCACCACCAGAGCGTCGTCGCTAACGTTAAGTCTAGAATACGAATTTCCAACGTTTTGTTGGGCTGTCGGAAAATATTGAGTTTTTCTGGCGATACTATGTCGCAAAAACACATTATGCCATGGTTAATCTTCGTCGGGAAAACCTTCTCAGGCGATTATTTTAGCAGCAAATAGAAATTTGCGGCGATACCAATCACAAGAAATAATTTGTTGCATCTATATCTAGTGACGTAAATAATTATTTGAAGCGAAGTTCAATCTCCAGAATTAGTCACATATTCTAAAAAAGTTATTTCCGGTGAATTATTGTCTCGGAAATAGTTCCATCAAAAATTTAAAATAGATATTACACTAAACAGGATGCATGAAAAATACAATACACATTCATGTTATAGGCTTCCTATGTTGTTCACGAGATCATTCATAGATTTTCAAGCAAGATTTGGGTCCATATGCATACATTTGCACTACAAGATATACTCTTCTACAAAATTTAAAAAAAAAAAAAAACTTTGTACTTGAACAAAATAAATGCTATAAAATAAAGTTAAAAAATTGTTAAGGGTATAACCCATTCAGGCAAAATAGCGCAACAGATTTGAAGACCTCAGTCATTAGCTTACATCCAGCTTGAGTTGCGGGAAGAACAACTATATATTATTCATAGATTTCTCATCATATCTCTCATCTTACCATCCAAATGAGGCCTAAGACTAAGTCAACGAATAATGTTTGACGTAAATAAATTGATGTTTGACTCCCAATATGTGAAGCAATCTAGGGATAAGAGATCAAAACTGCCACAAATAATGTTCCGTAACCAAAACGTGAGAGTCTGAGATTGTAACACCCGGATCCAGGATTGGAATAGTTGGACTGTGGATTTATTTATTTATTTATTTGGAGATCTATGCCATTTATTTTTATTTTTATTTTTTCTCGTTTCCTTCTCTTTCCGTCTATATTTTTTTTTTTGCACGGCTTTTTTTTTTTTCGTCGCACAGCATGCATACACACATGGTTTCACCTCACATATATATAGATGCTTATGTTTTTTTTTCCAAGCAATCAGATTTTACCCAACACTGCTGCCGCTAGAAACTCCTCCCCACGCAAACAGCAACCCGTACCCCTCGACTCAGCACTCGTCAACCTTGCATCCGTAGCCAACCACTAGTGTGCATGACGAAAACCTAGAGTGCTGCCTCTTCTTTTCAAGCATCTGCCTCCTTCACCGTGAGCCCTTCCCCTTAGTGCAGCGGTGCAGCACCTGAACCACTGCCCCAAACGAGCCAAGCCCGTATCGCAACAAGGTTTAACCCGTGGCGCCGATGCACAGATCACCACTGCACCGTAGTGCAATGCGAAGGAAACCGCGCTGCATCCCAGCCATTGCCACAACCGAGCCCAGCCTGAAACACTCGAATCACATCCCGCACGATGGAAACCACCATGCTTGACGCTGCTCTGCCCTGAACCTCCGCACCAAGCCGCTGATACATTGGGAAGTGAAGGACTCTGTTTTTGCACGCCGAAACAGGGGAAGCATCCCCACCATGAGCCAAGTCGTTAGCCCCTCAAACTTTGATGCCACTGCCATCAAAAGACGTCAGAGGACAAGCCTCCACCTTCGGACACTGCCAGGTTGACGCCCAGCTCCCAGATCGTCGCAAGCCTCGCTGCCCTACGGTGAGTTTTCATCCCCTTTCATGCCGAGCTCTCTCTCCGTCCCTTTCTCTTTCTGCGTGAGGTCTCTCACTCATCTCTCTCTCTCTCTCTCTTAGTGCCTCACCACCGTGACCTTCTTCGCCACGTCGCGCGCAGCTCCTCCCTTGGCGGTGAGTGCCTCGCGTCCCTGTTCTTACGGTTTTTGCACCGAGTCTGCGTGAATGCATTTGCAGTTTACGTAACTTATATTTTTGCATGGTATTTGAAAATGAATTACAGTTTTACCCTTAGTTTTAGAATGTGTTCAAGTTGTTATATTTTGGTCTGTTTTTACGTGGTTTATACGGGTGGTATAAGAAAAGTTTGCATACAATAAATAGGATTTTCAAATTGTACTTTGGTAACAAATTATTTTAGTAATTGTGAAATTTTATTTTAAACCTTTAAATTACGATTAAAGCTTTTTGTTTATTATTAATTAACAAAATTTTTACTTGTACTTACCTTAAATCGTTTAAGTATTTTATCATGTTATTAAGTAAAGGTTTATTTTTAAGAGTAAACAATATTAGTGTATTGTTATTTCTACATTTTAGATATATTTTAGTCTTTTTAATAATAGTTATGGTTTATTTTAAAATATTTTGGGATAATTATATTACTTAGTATTACGCTTCATTAATTGTTTTCATTAGTAAATAGATCTGACTTTTAAATGTTTTAGTCATAGTATTAAATTAGTATTGACGATTTTAGAAAGTGATGATTGGCAATTTTAGGTTTTGAGGAATTAAATAGGTTATTTTATAAGCTTTGGATTAAATATCGAAATACGTGATTAATTGGAAATTTATGAGAATTACGTGATTATTTTATAGGTGACGATTAATTATTGTCCGATGTTTTTGAGGAATTTCGAAAAAGCTAAGAAGTTCAGGTAAGCGGGGTTCCTATGCTAGACTTTGCATTTAAAATAAAATGAGCTGAGCTTATTTTTGGAAAATATACATATTTGATGTTGAAAATAAATTTGAACTGCCTCAGTTATTTGTTCTGCATTACTCATGAGATTCTGTTTAAGAAGAAATTATTTTCTATCATGACTGGTGTAGACATGAGCTTATTTCTGACATTCTGTTTCTGAACTTTGAAAAATAGAGCGAATATGAAATTTGTGCATAAATTATGTTGTGATATAATTTTTTTGTTTTGTTCTGAAGATTTTCTGTACTCTGATATGATCTGATGTGATTTCTGAAAACCTCTAGCATAACATTCTGTTTCTGTTTCTATTCCTTTCTGACCTTACCACGGGTGTAAAACTGTAGCCTCTGTTCGGGTTGGTACCAACTTTTCTGTTTCTGGTGCACCCACTTTGGAAACAAAGTGGTTTTCTGCGTGGTCTTTCCTATGTGCACACTCAAGGCTCCGAGAATGAATAAGGGGAAGATTCACATTCTGTTTCTGCTCGGTTAGCTACCGGGGTTTACACAACCCTACCACGGGGGTTAAACATAGTATTTGTTCTGATATGACAAGATAAGATGTGATGTTTCAGTTTATGCTATGCCAAAGAGATTTTGATTATGAATATTTTCGAACTATCGCTCTGACATTTTTTATAACATGTTCTGACGCTGCATTTTGAAAACATTATTCTGATTCTGCATTCTGAAAGAAAATATTTTGTTCTGCATTCTGATTTTTGTAAATGCTCATGTTTACACACTAGTATATGTCCTCTGCTTACTGAGTTGTTGATAACTCACCCCATATCTCCATATATTTTTCAGATAATTTTGATGATTCAGCTGGAGAACAAGAGTAGAAAGTTTAGCAAGGTGTGATGATCGTAGTGAAATTAGTGCCTAAGGGTACAAATGCTTATTTGAGGGTCGTAGTTAGTAAACTGATTTATTTTTCGGGTATTTGTTTTGATGAGTTGAGGATGTTTTCGAGTTTTTTGAGAATTTCTAATTTATGTTATTGGGGATTTCTTTATTGTCGCCATAGAGGAACTTAGATTTTTGGTTTGATTAAGTGAATTAATATTTTATGAAATTTCTGGATTTTATAGTTGTGTTATTTATGTAAATTTTAAGTATTAAGAGCTAACTCTCCGAACCTACGGGAACGGGGCGTTACAGAGATCATAAATTTATTTCATGATTTCCTCAACAACAACAATAGTAGGATATGGCTAGGTTGTCACATAATCCAAAAGAAATGGGGGAAGAATATTAGTTCTTTCCTCTCCATTATTCATACATGCCAGGAATTATATTTTCCAAATCTTGCATAATAACTAAACATTATTATAAAAGTAGTAAAGGCATTGTACGTTTAGTTTGGAGCCCCATCAATGCAGACCCATTGACCAACGAAGAGTGCATCACAGTTGAGGTTAGGGTTGATCAAAGTAAAGGTCTCAGCATTCAACTTGAACTTCTCAACAACCCCAGAGCATGTCTCTTCACTTTCTACACCATGCACAAGATCACAAAGAATGCTCGCTGCCTCCTCTTTCACCATCCCAACTGCATGCACTTACTTATTCAATACCATTATCAAAGAAATTACATGCATGTATTAAATTCAGAGACCAATCGCATAAACTAACCAAACTGGTGGATTATGATCTATATAAATGCTTTACTGCATGCAATAGATTTTCATGGGGTACTTGTACTTTGCCATATCTATAGGCCAGAACTTACCGCCAAGAAATCGACTTTCAGCAACAAAGGAGAAGGAGATGAGGAGAAGAGAGAGCATCAAGACTACGTTAAGAATCACTACTGTTGCCTTGCTAGAACTGGCCGCCATTGTTCTCTCTTAAATATATATATATATATATATATATATTTGCTAGCTTCTATGTAATGCAGTTATCTTCTAAAAACTCCACTGGTTGCGTTGGGTGCGCCATTCCACACTGTGATTTTAAAAACATTGCACTAGGTGCGCTTATTGTGGTTACTAATCACTCCGAAAAAAATGCATAATAAATTTAGTACTGAAAAATCCTAAATATTCAGATTAACCTATAGTGAAAATCGTTTACCGAAATTCAACCCCGAAGTGCCCCTAAAAATATTTTTCACAATTTCAAACAAACGTTTCGTCCGAAATTATGAAAATGGGCTATTGCACCATAAATCTTAAATAATCAACTGAGTCTAATGGCGTAGACAAAAACATATTCTGACACTTCTGACTATCTCAAATAATTAAACTCATATTTCTAGCACCATATTGAGTGATAACACTGACTATGTTGATAGACTAAAATCTGTGCGATTGGTCGATTCGTAAAAACTTATGGGGTTTTCACGAACTTCCTAGTGTCTATAGAAATTCCACTAGTGAATTTCTAGCGGGCTATTACATTATGAGTAGTTTTACTTCGTGATTTATGATATTTGAATGCATTTGTTTGTGGTGATTTTTGTGTGTGAATTTATATCTTTGTATTTGTAAGTATGGCATGTCGATCATCATGGGACGAGACGGAAAATTCCTTGAACCATTCCTGAGATACATCATCGTGAGCTTCATACGAGTAGAGAGAATCTCTGTGAATGATTAAGGTGAGGCGGTATCATGTTGACCTCACTTGATAGATGGGATGAAAATTTTCCTCCGACTCCTATCAGAGTCGAAGCTCAACCCTCTTATGAAGAATCCCCAGGGCGTATCATGTGTTGGTGTCTTCGACTTGGTTGGTTGGGTAAACGTTCCCTGATACAACATGTATATCTCTGTGTGACCATCGACCTATGGGAGAGATTTTTCAATTCCAAACGGTGGAGTGGCCTACCCCTTATTAGCCCACCAGGTGACAAATGTCTATATGATGAATATCTTTGTGATAACTGTGAGCTGCTATGTGATTATTGTTACGAGTTTTACTTTCTGGAGGAGAGGATGATTCCTCGTCTCTGCGACATGTACAATTCTATAAATATTGATTTTTGCGTAGAGGGTAATTCCTTAGAGGGTGATTCCTCGCTATATTTACGAATACATGTATTTTTACTTGGGATGGTGATTCCTCGCCACACACTAATACTTGTGTTCTCTTATTTCATAAATTGCCACTAGGGGTGTAACCGGTCCGGTCCGGTCCGGTTTTGGACAAAATATAGGACCGAACCGGTATGTACCGGTTTTGTATTTTTCAAAACCGATTACGCACCGGTTACCCTCCTAAACCGGTACTTCCGGTTTTACCGATTTCCGGTCCGGTCCGGTCCGGTTTTCCGGTTTTTTTAAAATGTAAGTTTCACAATTTGTCATCATAAATTTGTTTATAAAAAAAAAAAAAAACTAATTTAAAAAATATTGTTTTATACTTTTATTATAAGTTATATATTAGTATTAGTTATAAACTATATATTTAATATTAGTACTAGTTATAAACTTTTAGTGATTTAGTATTAACATTTTATGTAATAATTTATAAATTATAATAAGAAATTATTTCATATATAAATATATATAATTATATATAAAACTTTCACATAAAAAATTATAATTATACATAATATAAAAAACTTATATATATATATATTAATATATATATATATAATGATTTGTATAAAACTTATATATACAATAATATAAATATTTTTTTATATTTTTTTTATCAACCGGTCCGGTCCGGTTCGGTCCGGTCCGAAAAATCTTAAAATCGGAACCGGACCGGAACCGGCCGGTTTACACATTCTAAGAACCGGTCCCGGACCGGACCGGTTCAAAACCGGTAAAACCGGTCCGGTCCGGTCCGGTCCGGACCGGTTTTCCGGTTTACCGGTTTCAACTTACACCCCTAATTGCCACAAGTAATGTTTTGTAACAAAAACGTGAGGGAGAGTTTTATTCTTGATTTCAACATCAACAACAATGTCACATTAATATGGCCATTGACACATAATTCAAATTAAATGGGGAAAGAATATTAGTTCTTTCCTCTCCATGCATGCATCGTTCATGCAGGGAATTATTATTTCCAAAGCATAGTTAAGATATTGTACGTTTAGTTTGGAGCCCCATCAATACAGACCCATTGGCCAACGAAGAGTGCATCGCAGTTGAGGTTAGGGTTGATCAAAGTAAAGGTCTCAGCATTCAACTTGAACTTCGCAACAACCCCAGAGCATGTCTCTCCACTTTCTACACCATGCACAAGGTCACAAAGAATGCCCGCTGCCTCCTTTTTCACCATCCCAACTGCATGCACTTACTTATTCAATACCATTATCAAAGAAATTACATGCATGTATTAAATTCAGAGACCAATCGCATAAACTAACCAAACTGGTGGATTATGATCTATATAAATGCTTTACTGCATGCAATAGATTTTCATGGGGTACTTGTACTTATCCATATGTATAGGCCAGAACTTACCGCCAAGAAATCGACTTTCAGCAACAGAGGAGAAGGAGATGAGGAGAAGAGAGAGCATCAAGACTACTTTAAGAATCACTGCTGTCGCCTTGCTAGAATTGGCCGCCATTGTTTTGTCTTAAATATATATTTTCTAGCTTCGATTTAATGTACTTAATTACCTTTATAAAAATTCCTCCGGTGGGTTATAGTCTCCATACAAGCCTCCTATTTATAAGAGTAAGGAATTAGGTAGTGATCAGAAGGTAAGAGTTACCATAAGAGGAGCTGGCCGGCCTTTCTTGTAGCCGAACTTCAAGAAATATAGGGCGGATTACTCAAGATATGGACTTGAATAATATTTAAGGTTTCCTTGTTGGAAAAAAAGTTGTGCCAAGGGTGGTCCCCCTGATTTTTATTTTTATTTTATTTTTTCAGATTTTCTTAACAAAAAATAATTCTTTTATTTATAATTAATTTTAAGGGAAGTAGTTTTAATGATCTACTATATATTTCTAGATCAATACTTTTACAATGGCTCATTAAAACAAGAACAATACTTTTCTAATGTGCTAAGTAACAAGATCTTCCTAGAAAACCTATCACGTTTATCGCACTCAATCCATTCTGGCCAACAAGAAAACATTGTTGTCCATGGTCACTCTGCTGTGCATGCAACTGATCTGATGCAGGCCACGTACTGTTATCTTTCCCCAATTTCTTGGTAATTTCACTGATTGTGTATTATAAATAGGAGGGGTCGATGGAGAACAAAACCAACTTGAAGAACGTCTATTACAAAAGTAAAAGAGAAGCATATAGAGATCTATATATATCAACATGGCCAAGTCTAGCAACTCAACAGCAATGAGTCTTAACATGGTTTTGATGCTCTCTCTTCTCCTTGTCTTCTCTGTTGCTGAAAGTCAATTTCTTGGTGGTAAATTTTGTTCTGAGATTATCATCTATTTTTGATCGGTTTTAACATGTCCAATGGAAAGTTGACTTCTTTTTGGTTTCGATGTTGAAATACGCTGCAGGGTTCTTGAAGCCAAATCCCACCCTGGTTTGTAATTCCATCTACGGTGTTCAAACCGGAGACATTTGCTTTAACATCAAGCAGAAATTCAACTTAACTGACGAGTTCTTTAATTCAGTCAACCCCAACCTCAACTGTACCGCAATCTTCACTGGTCAATGGCTTTGTACTAACGGGGCTCTACAGTAAATGGCCGGCTGAACTGCATATTCTTTCAATTGTTTGCATGGGAATAAATCACATAACGTGATAAAATTCAATTAATTTTCCGGCAGTTTTTCTTCCAATTACTGGCTATTTGAATTGTCTGTCAAATATTTCCGGCATTTGTATTTTTTCTTCTAGTATTGAAGATATGGAATAAAACTCTATGTGGATTGGTGCAAGAAGATAGTTAATTCATTATCTGCTAAAGAACCCGCGCTATGCATGTGATCAATTGTGTACGGACCGAGAAAAATCAATTAACTCAGACAACCTTAGGTTTCAAAATATGCATCTAAATGTCAAAGCCATATGAAATACAAGTGAAGGAACATATGTTAGAAAATAAAGAACGGACGAGTTGGTCAATGTTTTCTCAAAATGGTGACAATCCCGTTACAGTGTTTGCACCATGGGTTGGTGTTTGACTGAGTAATTGCAAGCACACGGGTTGTGCACAAATGATCTCTATTTTATATAGACCATAAGGCACTGGTTGGTAGGCACAACAATTGATAAGGGACAACCGGCCGTTTCAGTAAATCAAACGATTGTCTTTTGACACTTTCTCAACCAACACTCCCATGGGAACTATCACTAAATTCTTACGAATACTAAGTATGTATAATACATCACTAACTAAAATAATTGAACTATTCCTTTAAATTTACACGTACCTTGCCCCAAGGCATCGCAATATGTGTTGTTGCTCATACACACTCTGTGCTCACCTATTTGTGTAACGCCCCAATCCCTGAGGTTCGAAGAATTAGCCCTTGATACTTAAATCAATTCCAATACCACAACTATAAAATCTAGAAAACTCAATAAAATATTAATTCTTTTGCTCAGACCAAATACACATGTTCCTTCATGAAACAACAAAGAAATTCTCAATAAAATAAGTTAGAAACTCTCCAAGGACTTGAAAATAAGTACTTGTACCCTCGGACACTTATTTCTCTACGATCTTCACACCTTGCTAAAACTTCCTACTCTTGTTCTCCAGCTGAAATAATAAAATCATCTGAAAAAAATTTGGAGACAAGGGGTGAGTTATCAACAACTCAGTAAGCAGAGAACATATACTAGTGTGTAAATATGAGCATTTACAAAATTCAAAATGCAGAACAAAACACTTATTATTTTGAGCATGCAGAGTTAGAACATGTTATCAAAAATATCAGAGCGAAAATTCAAAAATATTCATAATCAAAATACCTTTGGCATAGCATAAACTAAAACATCACATCTTAACTTTTCGTATCAGAACAGATACCATGTTTAACCCTCGTGGTAGGGTTGTGCAAACTCCCGCAGCCAACCGAACAGAAACAGAATGTGAATATTCCCCTTATTATTCTCGGAGCCCCGAGTGTGCACACAGGAAAGACCATACAGAAAACCACTTTGCTTCCAAAGTGGGTGCACTGGAAACAAAAAAGTTGGTACCAACCCAAACAGAAACCACAGTTTTACACCCGTGGTAAGGTCAGAACGAAACAGAAACAGAAACAGAATGTTATGCTAGAGGTTTTCAGAAATCACATCATATCATATCAAAGTACAGAACATCTTTATATTAGAACATAACAAAATCAGATCACAAAAACATAATTTATGCACAAAATTTCATATTCGCTCTCTTTTGCATAGTTCAGAAACAAAATGTCAAAATAAGCTCATGTCTACATCAGTCATGACAGAAAATACTTTCTTCTTAAACAGAATCTCATGAGTAATGCAGAACAAATAACTGTGGTAGTTCAAATTTCTTTTCATAACCAAACATGCATCTTTTTCAAAAAATCAACCTTAGCTCTTTTTTATTTTTATGCAAAGTCTAGCATAGAAACTCCACTTATCTGGACTTCTTAATTTTTTAAAAATTTCCTAAAAAATGCTAAATAAAAATTAATCATCACCTATAAAATAATCACTTAATTTTCGTAAATTTTCAGTCGATCACGTACTTCAATATTTAAGCCTAAAATGCTAGAATAACCTATTTTAATTCCTCAAAAACCTAAATTTTCAATCCCTAAAATATCATCACTTCCCAAATTCTTCAGTATCCAACTTGACCTTTGACTAAAATATTAAATTCTAATTTATTTACTATTGAAGAATCAAACTATACAATTTAATACTAAATAGAATAATTATACCAAAATATTTTAAATTATATAACAACAATTATTTAATAAACTAGATCATAATAAAATACAACATTATCATTTACTTTTGAAAGAAAAACCTTACTTAATACCAATTTAAATTACTTAAAATATCTCTGTAAACGTAAATATATTAGAGATTACTAACTCATATTTAAAGTTTAAAAAAACACCTTAACGCAACTTATAGCTCAAATGGTAATAATGTAATTTTATTTAATTAAACAATACATTACCCAAGCTTCAGTAGAAGCTTTGTTAGTTGAAAACAAAAACTCATGTTATGTAAAACAAAGCAGGGGTTTCTGAGGCAGAGGCTCACTGAGAGATTGAGAGCTCGATGGGCGGCGAGTTGGGCGGTGGTCTACAATGGTGACGGCCGTGGTTATGACAGAAAAAGGGGCGGCTAAGCACTGGTAAGAGAGAGAGAGAGAGATGAGCGAAAGACCTCACATAGAAAGAGAGAGAGATTAAGAGAGAACTCGGCGTGAGAGAGAACGGAAACTCACCGTGGGGCAGGGAGGCTTGCGACGGTCTGGGTTTGGGCGTCAACCAGGGCAGCGTCCGAAGGAGGAGGCTTGTCCTCTGGCATCTTTTGATGGCAGTGGCATCGGAGTGGAGGGGCTGATGACGTGGCTCACGATGGGGATGCTTCCCCTATTTCGGCGTGTAAAAACAAAGTCCTTCACGTCCAAAGCATATCGGTGGTTGGGTACGGAGGTGCAGGGTAGAGAAGCGACTATCACGGTGGTTTTCATGTTTGTCGTGGTTGTGGGCGGTTCCTACTGCAGTGTTGCTTCCGGTGGAGATTTGCGCGTGTCATGCACAATGGTTTAAGGAGCTGCACAGTGGCTGAGCAAGGGGAAGCTACGGTTTCACTTGGGTGGTGCACTGGCAGTGGCGTATGGCGGAGCAAGGTCTGCTCACGGTGGGACTACTCTAATGAGAATCGTGTTGCCGTGAAAGGGGCTTCCCATGAGGTTGGCGTGGTGTTTTCCGAGTGGGTGAGGACCTAGATGGAGGGTGGTGCGCTATTTGCAAAGAGGAGTTGATGCATGTGGAGTGGTTGTTGGGCTGATTTTCGGACGGTACGAAGAGACTGAGCTACGGTGTTGCTGCTTGGTGTTTTGCAGCAAGTATGTATATATATAGGCAACGGAAAAACCCTAGAGAAATGAGGGAGACGTGTGTGTGCATGGAGTGTGTAAATACATTAGACGTGTAAAGAGATTTTTAAAAACAAACTGCGATCGGGTCTCCAGTTTAATAAAAACGGGCGTGGGCCAAACGGTGATCGGATAGGGTCCATATAAAAAATTTAACTATAATGACAAATCCATTAGAAAAAATTGATAACAGTTAAAAGCCAATTTGGGCCCATAAAAAAAATAGTATTCGAAAAAATTTCAGCTGGGCTTTTCATATACTTAACCCAAAAATATAAAAACAGGCTTAGCGCTCTTCAAGATTGACCAACAACTCTCTATTCCTGCATATATGTCTTTTTCCTGCACAGTCAACCCACCATGAATCTGACACTGGTTTCACAAGCATTAGTTTTGAAACCGTCATCACAATTTCCTTGATTTCTTTGATTTTTTCTTATTAGGAAGTTGTGATTTGTAATTCTTATTCTTCCCACATTTGAAATAGTTTCCGGTAAATGGTTTGCTTTGCCTCTTTTTCGACCATTTATATTTCTTACACTGTTTTGGCTTCATTTTTTTCTGTGTAGAACGTTTGTCCTAAGACATTAGCAAATTGGATGATTCACTCTCTCTATTCCTCCTCGTCATCATTTCTCCTTCACGTATTAAAAGTATTAGAAGCAATTTCATTGTTATTTCGTTTCTACTATATTTTATTTCTACTATGTATTACAGAAGTAACAATATGATCCCAAGATGAAGGAAGACTATTCAGTATGGTTGTAACTTGCATTTTATGTATTCAGATGAAGGAAGACTCTTTTGCATTCAATTGCATTTGGAGCACATGATCGCCAATGTCATTATTCTCTTTCATGCATATTTGGTTATACTTATCCAATAATAATTATATATAAGTATCCGATCTTAAATCATAATTTACCTCAACTGCATCAATAATCTCTTTGACAATTTCATAGTTTTCAAAACAAGGAACGATATCATCATTGATGCAATGAAAAATCAAAGTTTTTGCTCATGCATTGTGTTCTTCTCATTTGTCTAGAGTTCTTACGCTACTTCCATTTTCATTCTGGCCAATTTCTACATTATCATATGACTTTTGTGTTTTTTATGTATTTTTTATGTATATAAGGTCCTTTCATGAGTTAGAAAAAAAGTTATATATATTTTCCAAGCCTAGAAATCCTTTTATTTTATTTTTCAATCCCTGAGGGATCAATGCTTTCTTCAGTGCCATAAATAACAAACCTTAAGATTTTAACAACAAAAAAATATAGAAATTATATGTGTACTCAATTGAGTGTTCCCACAAACATTCCTTGAAGTTTTTCTTCTTTCAAGAAATTTTTGATGATGATAATAAATGCTCTATAGAGATTTTGCACAGAATTAGGAGTGTAATCAATTTTGAACGGACAAAATAGGGCTTAAAATGATTCACAACGGCCAAAAATTTCAAAATTGGTCCGAACCAGTTCAAGCACAACGAATCGAGTCAGCCGGTTTAGGCACAGTTGATTGGTTTTTGCCTTGGTCAATGGCTCGGTCAACAACTCAATGTGCGACTCCTAACTCAGCAAATCAACTCACTTCTTGGATAGATGTCGTTTAGCCCCTTGGCTGAAACATTGTGCTACGACAGTTGCAGAATTAGACGTAGCCAAAACGACGTTGTTTTGATCGGTTTCCTTCCCAATCATTGATGAGACCCATTACTTTTTCAACTTCTCATAAGCAGTTAAACATATCTCAATATATTTCATACATTCAAATACACATATTAACTTATTTCATATATTCAAATACATCTCAATGGGACAAACAAAACATTATTATTAACATATCAACTCAGATCATTTGAAATCACCTCAATATCCAAACGCAGCCATGGGCCAAGGTGGACGCGCGAAAATTCATGATTTTTTTCCTTTCAATACTTTTTTTACAAAATAATATTTTTTATTTCTATATTATAAATTAAAGAAAAGTGATTTTTAATAATTTTATAATGGCTCAATAAAATGAGAACAATACTTTTGTAATCTGAAAAATAAAGATCTTCCTAGACAATCTATCATATCTAATATCATAGTCAATCCGTTCTCGACAAGAAAACATTGTTGTCGATGGTCACTCTTATGTCCAATTCTGACGCCAACTCTGATGCCAACTGTGATGTTCTCTACTTTCTTGGTATTTTCACTGATTTTGTATTATAAATAGGAGGGGTCGATGGAGACCAAAACCAACTAGAATAACGCCTATTACAAAAGCAAAAGAGAAGCAAATTATCAACATGTCCAAGTCTAGCAACTCCACAGCAACGAGTCATAACTTGGTTTTGATGCTCTCTCTTCTCCTTATCTTCTCCGTTGCGGAAAGTTCTGATCAATTTCTTGGTGGTAAGTTTTTGTCTGAGAGTATCATGATCTAATTTTCTGACTTAACTCATTTGTTTTCACATTCAACTATTTTCATCTCATCTCATCATTAAAATTTTTTCAAATTTTTCACACAAAATAAAATAAATAATTCAATTTTTTCAAATTTAAAAACAAAAATAATATTAAAAAATAATATTTTATTCAACTTTCAACTTTTATCTCAATTTATCTTATCTGTAAAAACAAAGGACGCCAGGTCACATGCATGGAAAGTTGATATCTTTTTGCTTTTGGCCATGTTGAAATAAGCAGCAGGGATCCTGAAGCCAGATCCCACCTTTGTTTGTAATTCTATTTGCTTCTACTTCAAGCGGAAACTCAACTTAACTGACGAGTTCTTTAATTCAGTCAACCCCGACCGGCTCAACTGTACCGCACTCTTCACTGGTCAATCGCTTTGTACTAACGGGGCTAGCTCCACAGTAAATGGCTAATCTGCATATTTTTAAATGAATGATATTTTTGTAAAATAACTTATAAAACTAACAACGTTATACAGAAATATCTTTATTTTAAAATATGGTTGTATAAAATTTATAAAAATAGTTGTATGTGTATTATTATTATATATACTTATTTGAGTTGTTTGTGAATAAATCAAGTATGGTGATAAGTTCAATTATGTTTTCCATCGGTATTTCTTCCAAATACTGGCTATTTGGATTATCTGTAAATTGCCGTTTGAAGGTTTTTTCCTAGTGTTGAAGAAATGGAATAAAACTCTATGTAGATTTGTGAGAGAAGACATTTGATACCATATTTTAATTCATTATCTGTCTATAAACCCACGCTATGCATGTGAATTTGTGTAAAGACAGAGAAACCAACTCGGATCAAGTTGCAACTCAGAAAACCATCGGGTTTCAAAATATGCATCTAAATGACAACGCATATGAAATGCAAGTGCAAAGAACATATTATGTTATTTCTCAGAATCACAGCATTACATCTGAGCCTTTACTTCTTCAATATTTGGTTGTAATTAACTTGTAACACCCCGCTCCCCAATAAAGACATTTTTAAAATTTTTGGGAAATGAGTGTGGTGCTAAACTTGAATAAAATATTTTCATTTCTTAATGAAGTGCCAGATACAAAGAATCTATATAATAAATAGCATCCTTCTTTCAAAAAACTTATATTGAGATCATAAGAGAGAGTGCGCGGAAGTATTTATTAAAATTTCTCAAAACTTGTGCCATAAAAATCATAAGTTAAACTCTCTGTACATCATCTAGGCCACTATCTCACCTCTCTGGCCAAATCTTATCCTGCAGTCTCATCCTCATAAATGTCATCACTTAGGGTGGTTTAAAACATGAACATGAACTTATATTTCACTTATCAAAGGTCGATACCCACTGTTGAATTTCGTGAGTTGGGGTTAGCGAATCTAACTAGATTTTGATTCCACCTGTGGCTGCGGATTGTGGAATTCATATATAAGGAAGACATACTAGGTGCACTATCAACATCTTGTTCGACCTGGCAATGCAATATGCCCATAATATAGGTACCGTCTTCATATCATAACAGATGCCGTTACATATCTTATCATTCATACTTCATCATAATCATACTTGCATACTTGTCATATCATAGATTTCAAATGAAATCAGATTGTTTCATAAAATGTCGTGATACATATACTACAAGAAAAACGGATTTTTGCGACCAATTTATTACGACTAAAAGACTTTTCGCAACCAATTTTAGTTGCAAATAGTCATTTCGCTGGAATTAACTGATCGCAAATAAGCAATTTTCTTGTAGTATATATTTCCTCACATAAAATCATGATTTTTTATAAATATTTTAATGCATAAGTCTTCACATAAAATCATGCATGGCTTTTCACAAATTATTTTAATGCATAACTCTCACATAAAATCATGACTTTTCGTAAATCTTTTAATGCATAACTCCTTTCAT
The DNA here is from genome assembly GCA_022457165.1 of Juglans mandshurica. Lineage (NCBI taxonomy): Eukaryota > Viridiplantae > Streptophyta > Magnoliopsida > Fagales > Juglandaceae > Juglans > Juglans mandshurica. The sequence goes on along the minus strand of CM039627.1, from coordinate 19,146,727 downwards.
AATATCATGAATTTTCATAAATAATTTAATGCATGATTCTTTGTGTAAAATCATAAATTTTCATAATTTTATCATGTCTTGGGTACGTAAAAATGAGCTTTCAATAGAGGGCGTACATGCATAATATTTTTATAAAAGATATGACATTTACCGTGCATACATGTAAGGGTATGATCATGCCACTTTCCTCATATCGCTAAATCTAAAGTCTCACTTCGTAAATCGTTACCTATACGAAGTATCATATGTCACTACATTTAGAAGAGCATGTCATAATATTTTATTTTATTTAATACCTAATAAGGTAACCACTTTAATAATTAATCAATTTTTTCCGAGCTTAATAGATGCTTACTCCGTAAATAAGCCCTTCGTAATGAAGTATACCAGACCATTTACAATCTACCATGGTTACAAAATTAAGGTAATAGCGTAATAATACTTAAAAGTCTACCACTAGAATTAGAAAAGAAAACACCCCTGTCCCAGCCAAGCAGGTCATACTGTCGGTAGCAAAAATGAAGGAGGCTAGTCAATTTGAGAAGTACTTGGGCCTACCTGCTTATGTGGGGAAGAACAAGTTGTCCTCTTTTCGACCAATACTGGATTCCATCAGATCAAGAATGAATAACTGGAAGGTGAAATTTATATCAAACGCAGGGAAAGAAGTACTCATGAAGTCAATAGTGCAAGCCATTCCATCGTACTGCATGAGCATATTCAAACTCCCCAAGACAATCATCAAAGCTATTAACTCTCTTATGCAGAGATTTTGGTGGGGCAGCAGAGGAGACAAAACAAAAACCCAATGGTTGCCATGGAAACTGCTAGGGAAGAGTAAAACAGAAGGGGGTCTCGGCTATAGGGAGTTTAACCTTTTCAATCGAGCTCTTTTAGGCAAACAAGGTTGGAGACTGATTCAACAGAAGAACTCACTTGCGGCACAAGTAGTTAAAGCCAAGTATTTCCACAAAACAGACTTTATGCATGCTAAAATTGGTAGCTGCCCTTCTTACGTTTGGAGAAGCATCATGGAGGTCAGACCAGTGCTAGAAGAGGGTTTGATATGGCGAATTGGGAACGGAAAGGATGTCAACATGTGGAGGGACAAGTGGATACAGCAACCAACATCCTACAAGATTCAGTCACCACGGGTTGAAGGACTGGAACATTGGACAGTAAACAATCTAATAGATGATCAAACAAAAAGTTGGAAGATGGACCTCATGAAAAATATTCTCAATGAAGAAGACATCAGCAACATTACCAAGATCCCTATAAGCTGGAGGGGTATTTCGGATAAACAAGTATGGAGGTGCACCAAGGATGGGATATACACTGTAAGGAGTGCTTACCATCTCCTCAGAGATATGGAGAAACAAATAAAAGGACAAGCTTCTCAAGCTTATAACCGTAGGGAGATTTGGACCCATATGTGGAAGCTTAAGGTCCCTAATGCAGTTAAAATGCTGCTATGGAGAGCTTGTCACAACTCATTGCCGACAAACCTTAATCTCAGTAGAAGAAAGATCTCGGAATCAAACACTTGCCCAGTGTGCAAAAGGGAACCCGAAAGTGTTATTCATGCGTTATGGTCATGTGTTGCGGTACAGGATATATGGGGAAACTGCTCAAGGAAGATCCAGAAAATGAGAGTCAGTATCCAATCCTTCAAGGACCTATTGAGCCATTTAGAAGCAGAAGCAAGTGAGGAAGATTTTGAAGTCTTTGCAATTACAACGTACCTAATCTGGAAGAGAAGGAATGTCCTGGTATTTGAGAAGAAATTCGAGCACCCCTCCAAGATCATCTTCAACAGCCTTCAGAAACTAAAAGAGTATAAAGAAGCTAATGAAAGTGGTCTCTCCAGACATAGTGCAAGAACCCGAGCAGTGGAATGGACTCCTCCGCAGATAAATGGATTCAATGCTAACTGGGATGCGGTTGTGGACAGATCAAGGAGTATGATAGGCATAGGGGTGGTGGTGAGGAACTGGGAAGGAAAGATTATCGCTACCATGAGATCTCAAAGGCCTCTGTTTTTGGATATAAAGTTGGCTGAGACAATAGCGGCTCTAAAGGCAGTTTTATTATGCCAACAATTACAGCTACAAAACTTATATTGGAAGGTGATGCACTTAGTGTGGTTCAAGACATTAATGCAGAAAGGAATGACTGGAGCATTGTTGGGCTGGTGATTCAAGACATTAAAGCAGAAATTAGAGGACAGAACTCCTGGGTTTGTAAGCATGTATCTAGAATTTCAAATTATGTAGTTCATTTCCTAGCAAAGGATGCTGTAAAACTCTCTGAGGAGAGCATCACGCTGGGGGAAATCCCTCCATGTATCCACCATTTGCTGTAGTAATGGAATGCAACTTGATTCAAAAAAAAAAAGAATTAGAAAAGAAAGAGCATGAAAATCTATACTAGTAGTCTGTACACGCTTAACAAAAGAAACTAAAAGCATGAAAGCAATTTTAAGAGCAAATTCGTAATAAACCTAAGTCTACATGTGTTTACTGAAAATTTTGATCTTATCATGTTTTATGACATGGTCAAAGGGTGGCATAATTGTAATAAGCCAAAAGGCTAAAAGTTAAAAGAAGAAATTGAGAAAGGTGTAGTGAGCTTGGGGGAGAGATAGCGAGCCCACAATAAATTAAAATTAGGCTGGCACCTGCTTGCTATTGCTAGTATACGATTGATAAGGAATAAACTAATAAACTATTGAGAGAACTCAGAGAAGGTAACCTTAGGCTTCGTTTGGATCATAAACTCCTCTTAACTCATCATTATAATTTTTTTAAATCCCAACACAAAATATAATAAAGAATTCAACTTTTTCAAATTTCAAAATAATAATAATATTAAAAAATAATATTCTAACAATATTTTATTATCTCAACTCAACTCACTTCAATATCCAAACTCACCCTTAGAGAGGCAGAAAGAGATTTGTTGTGCGATAGTGGGAGAGGCCAGAGAAACATATTTGTTGTACTAGACGTGGGCATGCGTGACGCTAAGGAATATCAAGAAAGGGGAAGATATATAGAGAAATTAGGAGAGGGACGACGAAGAGTTCAAGTTGGACTCTGATAGTCGACGGATGAGGTCAGAGTTTGAATTAAAGATATATTATACAATTAAGTAGTTGATTGGAAATGACTGAGACTGTATAGGTAACTATAATCAGAAGTTATTTTAAATTGAAATAAATTTATAATAATAGTCGGTCATTAAATTTTAAAAGGATTCTAACTTGTTTAATAAAAATAAATGAGATTTAACCTAGTTATTAAGTCTAATTAAAACTCCTAATCAATTTCAGTGATGTATCGCTTGTGGGCTTATTGAATGTGGCCCATTAAATATAATTTAGGCCCAATAAAGATTATCAATATTTTGACCTTAGAATTATTAGGCCGGGTCGTTTCATTACTACACTATGCCCATGATACCCTATTCCTCGGTAAAGAGTCTAGCGAGGATCCATTGTGCCAAGAGTGTCAGTTGGTCGGAAACACCCCTGGTTTAGGCCAGGAATAGGCATGCAATTTTCATAATGGATGCACGTGTAAGCAAAACATAAGGTATATCGCGGCGGAATAAGTAAAGGCTTTAGTCAGAGACTAAATGCTAATTGTACTAGAGGTCTAAACAAAAAAGTTCCTCCATTAATAACACTAGTATCCATATATCATGGTCGCTTCTCAAATAATATTATACATCACGAACTATTCATTACTTATGCTCAGATATGAAAAATCAGAAAGGATTGGTCGCTTGACTAAATAATACTTCTCCAAAAACACAAACAACTACTAGCAGAGACAAGCCTCCATTTCTATCACTCGGGCAAAGTCGATCCTCTTTCCTCAAGGACCTCTCCTCGTGCTACCTCTTCATCAAAGTTTATAGTTCTGATAAATGAAACCATGTCCAGGTTAAACAATTATGAAAAAACTGCTAATGAATGACAATGCTAGCAAAGATGTAATGCACAGTTTCATGTAAAAGGTCTATGAACACATATATTTATGCGGGGTGAGGTATTGCCCTCTAAGCAAAAACACATTTATCCATCGTTATGGCAAGGAATCATTCTTTGTGTAAACACAAGTCTAACACCCAGATCCAGTCAAGCCCCATTTTTATATATTTTTGGGCTTATGCATAAAAAAAAGCCCAAGACCCAAGCCCCATCCTAAACGCAAGTCGTGAAAATCCCTTAAGTCTCCGTGCCATGCATGCCACGCACCTATTTTTCTCCTCATGCACGTCTTTCTTGCATTATTCTCCCTTCGTTCATTCCTAGGGTTTTCTTTTTGTTTTACTATATATATTGCGTTACACATTTCACGCACACTGCACATCCCTCTTGCCATTGTAATTCCCAAACTAGGCTCTTCGCAGTAGCCCATCTTTTTTTCTTTCCTCACCCGCACGATTTCACTCCCACACACGTCTCCCTCATTTCTTTAGGGTTTTTTCCATTGCCAATATATATATAGATACGTACCTGCATGTTAGTTTATCAAGCCTATAGTTGCCGCTAAAACTCCCACGGCAATCTCCACCCACGCACGCACAGAAGCAGCTCCATCCACAAACCATCATCCACCACAAGCCGCCACCCTCCACAACCTCCATGCAGTACCGTCGCTGTCTCTACACCTCCACACCCACGGCGTTAGACCCCGTTTGCAGTCTTGTTATACGACCTCACCATCACAAAAGCCCACTCCCGTATGCGCTCAACCGAACGGAAACAACCCCCGTGAGAGTTTCCCCTGCATGACAGAAGCCTTTGGCCTTGGCCCAGCCCTTTGTGAAACCATAAGCCACCATGCCCAGCCACACGTAGCTGCCACCCAACGCCTCCCATATCCTCCATTGCAAACCATGAAATTCCCCTGTTTTTGTTTCCCGAAAAAAAGTAGTTGCACCACGGCCAACCCCCTATCCTCCACGCCATCGCCTCCCTAGAAGCCTAGCCTCCTCGTTCTCAACCCCTGCATGACCTTCAACACCACAAGCCTCCACCAGAAACAGCCTGGCCTAGCTACTGCAAACATGTTTGCGCTGCCCTCGCTCTCTCTCTCTCCGTTATCTCTCTCACCGTGTTGTTCTCTCTCTTTCTCTCTCTCTCTCTCAGTGCTCTGCCAAGTTCACCACCTTCCACCTTACCCAGCGCCACACCCACCACCGCCGACCTCAACCAGCTCCGTGCGTTGTCGCACGTTCCCTTCCCTCATGGTGTGCCTCTGGCGCGTAAACTTACCTCACGTAGTATGAGCATGTTTTCAAATAACAAAGCTTACCGTATAGTTGGTCAAGCATATATTATTTGAGATAAGTTACATCTTTACCCATTGAGTACAAGCTGTATTAGCGTGTTTTAAACTTTTAAATATGTATTAGTGTACTCTATTTTATTTTTGTTTACATAAATCTTTTAAACAATTTAAATTGTTATTAAGCAAAGTTTTCTTTCAAAAGTAATCGATAATGATGTACTTTTATTTTTAAACATTTTTAGATATGATCTAGTTTATTAAATAAAAGTTGTTTAATTTAAAATATTTTGGTTTAGTTATATTGTAACGCCCCAGTCCCGCAGGGATCGAAGAGTTACTCCCTATAACTTAAAACTCACAATTCATCAAAATATTTATATACTCCAAAATATAAAGTCATCAGAATACCACAAAATCTCTTAATAAAATCCGTCACTTCTCATAAATCTTCTATGAGTAAACCACTATGCTTAAATAATCATCTGACCGATGCTGCATAATCTTGATCCTTAGTTGGACTATTCAGAAAATCATCTGAAAAATATATGGAGATAAGGGGTGAGTTATCAATAACTCAGTAAGCAGAGAGCATATACTAGCATGTAAACATGAGCATTTATAAAGTTCGGTATGCAGAACAAAGCATTTACTTTCAGAATATAGAAACAACATATTTATTTTCAGAACGCATAAATAAAACTTGGAACAAAATATCAGAGCGAAATTTTCAAAAAGACAAACTTATTTTCCAAAAAAAAAATCATTTGGCATATCCAAACTGAAACATTATATTCATATCATCTCATAGTATCACATCGGGACAAATACCATGTTTAACCCCCGTGGTAGGGTTATAAACCACCATTATACCCGTGGCTGGGCCGTATACCATGTTTCACCCCCATAGTAGGGTTTTAAACCACCATTATACTCGTGGCTGGGCCGTATTCCATGTTTCACCCTTGTGGTATGGTTATAAACCACCATTATACCCGTGGCTGGGCCGTATACCATGTTTCACCCCCGTAGTAGGGTTATAAACCACCATTATACCCGTGACTGGGCCTTAATAGAAACAGAACGAAACATCATCGGAATCAAATCACATTCATATACAGAATCAAAACTTCATGCCAAGGTTTTCAGATGACACATCATATCAAAACAAAATACTAAATCACTTCAGATCATTTCATATGTTCAAAATAAACAGAATCCAAAACATCTTCATTTATTCGTAACAAAAACTTTTAGATATTCACAATCGCTCTTTTTGCATAGTTCAGAAACAGAATGCACAAAATTAGCTCATGTCTACACCAGTCATGACAGAAAATAATTTATCTTATATGGAATTTATACATATGCAGAATAAACATCTGAGGTCGTTTTCAGATTTCTTTTCTGAAACAAACATGCTTATTTTCAAAGTCAACCTCATTTAATTTCTTTTATGCAAAACTAGTATATGAACCCCGCTTACCAGGGCTTATTAGCTTTACAGGAAATTCTCCACAATGAATAGATAATATCATATTACACATGAAGTACCTATTTTAATTCCTCAAAACCTAAAATTTCTCTTAATTCTAAAATATCATCACTTCCTAAATTCCTCAATATCCACATACCTATTAAACTTAGAATATTTCTGAAATTGCATAATAATATTAATAATAAATACAATTATGCCATAAAATACATTTTTGGTTTAAAGACTCATTACAACCAAACTGATTAAAGTAGGAGAGCAAATATTTCATTTAATAATAAAAAAAATAGACTAATTAGTTTCTCTTTAAAGGGTTCAAAATAAAAACCCGGCACTACTATGTACTTTAAAATATATATATATATATATATTAATACTAATAATATATTTCAAATATTTATTTAATCTGTATTTAAAAAAAATAAACTCATAAAAAAATGAGTTTTATATATAAAACTAAAACATGGTCAACTTATAATTACTCAGTTAAAAGCATCAGTGTACTGACTTACTACTATAAATCCATACGTCTATGACCAAATAAAAAAAATATATAACATGCACGTAATATAAAACTCATGATCTCAAACCGAATATACATAATCAATTCATTAAAATATAAATCCAATAACCTAAACATCCGAAAATAATAAATCTGGAGACCTCATACTAATGGGCAAAATGGTAATAGTACATCTCATCTAGGTTAACCGAGACACAAATAAATTTCCTTTTCAAGTAAGCTATTACAAAAACAGAGTGGTGGCAGCAGCACTTACCCAAGGAGAACTAAGAGGCAGCGGCACTGAGGGGAAGGAGGTCGCGGCGGAGTTGGGTTGTGGTGGACGGTGGCAGTATAGACGGCGGCGCACTGGAAGAGAGAGTGAGTGAGGTCAACCGTGAGGGAGAGAGAGAGAGAGCAACTCGGGCCTACCGAGAGAGAAAAGTGCGGCGGATAAGGGCTGGTGGTAGGCTTCTAGCGTCGCTTCCTGCTGTTGATTCCGGCGAGGTGGTGCAGCTGGGTGGCTCATGGCTGAGGCGAGGAGTGAGGGTGGCTTAGCGGCTCACAGTGGACAAAACAATCACTCTGTTTCGGTGAATAAAAACAGAGCTTCACGTCCAAGCTTAACGGTGGCTAGTCATGGAGATGTAGGTCAGCATGGCGGCGGTTCTCGACGTTTCATGGTGGCTTTATGGCTGGGGATAATGGCGACACCAAAGCTGCACCTGCACTCGTTGGAGATCAGGACCCGCATACACTGGTTGTGAAACCATGCTTCTGCTTGGCATGACCTCGGCTGGGATGCTTTCACACGATGGCCAACGGGGTGTTGCCATGTATGGGTTGAGGCCGTGGGTTAAGGAGTTTACGGTGCTTTTCTGGACGGGAAGGGCTGCGTTACACAGTTTGCATGGGACGAAAAAAAATGCTTCTATGTTTCAAGGCAGTGAGACCAACCGAGAAGGGCTTGAGCAGTGACTGGATCGTGGGGTGGAGAGAACTTATAGAGAAAAAGAGGAGCAAGAGAGAAAGTTTGGAGGATGACTGATCATCTTGTAGTGAATCGAACGAGTGGCACCGTGGGTGAGTGAGAGTCTGAGTGTGTGATGGAAGAGAAAAGAAAACTGCCGAGACGTGGGGAAAAAAATAATAATAGATTTGAGGTGGAGGGATATTCGGCAGTGAACAAACTGAAGGAAAAACAAATAAAAGAAAAAATAAAAAAATAAAACAGTCTGGCAAGAAAATTGCATTAAGGGAAAATACCAAAACGACATCGTCGTGGGCTTGGCCTACCTTCTAGTTTGAGCTACAGCACTGGGTATTACATATATGATCTAGTATTAAATTTATAGTCTGATTACAATTGTAAATAAGTTAGATTAATTTTTAATGTTTTAGTCGAAGTTATTAGATGGACATTGATGATCTTAGAAAGATATGATATATTTTGAGCTAATGAGAATTTTAGGTTTTGATAAACTAATAGGTTATTTTAGAAACTTAGGCTTAAATATCGAAATACGTGTTCAAATGAAATTTACAGGAATTACGTGATGATTTTGTAGCTGACAATTAGTATTTGTTCGGCATTTCTAAGGAAATTTCTGAAAAACTAAGAAGTCCAGGTAAGGGGGATTCCTTTGCTAGACTTTGCATTAAATAAAATGAACTAAGGTCCTTTTTTGGAAAATGTGCATGTTTTGCTATGAAAAGAAATCTGAAAACAACCTCAGATATTTATTTTGCATTATTCATGAGATTATGTTTAAGAAGAAAGCATTTTCTGTCATGACTGGTTTAGACATGAGCTTATTTTTTATATTATGTTTCTGAACTTTGAAAAATAGAGCGAATATGAAATTTTGTGTATAAGTTATGTTTTTGTGATATGATTTTGTTCAGTACTCTATGTTGATAAGATGTGGCACTTGAAAAACCATTGGCATGACATTCTAATTCTATTATGACTCTGATTCTGATTCTGATATAGTGATTCTGATTCTGTTTTGCTCTGATATGTGGCACTGTCACGGGATATAATAGTGACCTCTGGCCTTGTCACGGGAGATAATAGTGACCTCTGGCCATGTCACGGGATACAATAGTGACCTCTGGCCCTGTCACGGGATACAATAGTGACCTCTGGCCCGCCACGGGATATAATAGTGGTTTTCTGTTCTGAGTGCAATCGCTTTGGTAACAGGGTGATTTATGTTCTGCTTGGCTTTCCGCAGGATGCACAACCCTACCATGGGGGTTAAACATGGCCTTTGTTCTGATATGATGCTCTGATATGATATGATAAGACGAAGATATTCAGTCATATTGTACCAAAGGAGTCTTTGAATATGAAAAGTTGGTTTCTGAATATGAAATGTTTGAAAAGTCGCTCTGATTTTATGATAATATGTATTTTTTGAGATTTGCATATTGATACTGAAATGTTTTGTTTCTGCATTCTAAACTCTATGAAAATGCTCATGTCTATACACTAGTATATGTTCTTTACTTACTGAGTTGTTGATAACTCACACCTTATCTCCATATATGTTTCTAGGGCTGTGCTTCGACTCCGACGGAGTCGGAGTTGTCGTTTCCAACCTCCGGCTCTGACTAGAGTCGGAGCCAATTTGTCCCTCCGACTCCGACTCTGAACTGGCGTCAAAGTCTGACTCCGATCGGAGGTTAGAGCTCCGACCTCTGATCGAAACTCCGACTTCCGATGGGAACTCCGGTCGGAAGACGGAACTCCGACCTCCGAATGGAAGCTCCGACCTTCGTTCGGAGTCGGACCGTTTATTTCTCTACATTTCTAACAAATCGAAATGTATTTGGACGACAAAATTATATGGTGGGGAATATATAATAAATTAAAGAGTATTTATCCCACGTCTTTGATCAGGATATAACTACATAAATATGATCACCAAAACCCAAGTCCATATCTGTAAAAAAAAAATACCGAAAAGATAAAAAAAAACCTTAAATACAATAGTTTAAAAAGTAAATAACATGTATGACGTAGCCATAAATTATAACAGTCTCATTTATAACGTAATAACAACATTGACTTAGCCTTGAAATATAACTACATAAAAATTAAAAATGGATTTCACACAAATGCTTTTTGTTCCATTGGTCATGCCTGAAATGAAGATAGAAAGTTGCAATCAATAAATAAAAAAAAAATTGATAATAAGAAATTGAACACGGTAAAAGTATAATTTGATTCTTACCAAGACTCTCAAGACGCGTCCATTCCAGACTCTCAATCATCGTCAATTATGTTAGGGTTCATAATTAGATCTATAAAATCATAAAAGGTAGAAGTTAGAAACATTAAAAATAATTAAATCATCATTTAAAAGCATATAAACTTACCCGATTCAAGACTATAGCTCTCGACATCAACGCCAACGGTATCTAGTCCAATAGGCGTTTCACTTATCCAATTTTATGTGCAAACGAGGGCCTCCACGGTTGACGGTGACAATGAACTCTGATAAGCATCCAACACGCGACCTCCAGTGCTAAATGCTGACTCTGGGGCAACTGTAGTGACATGAATGGCTAGCACATATCAGGCTACATGAGAAAGGACTGGATACTTGGTGGAATTAACTTTCCACCAAGTTAATAACTGAAATACATCACTAGGTGCCTCGACAGTTTCCATAAAATATCGTTCAACCTCAGATGTACAATGCATAATATTTCTTGTTGACATGAGTTGATGATACTGCTGTATAATACAATTGCCTCTAACCCCTACAGATGGGTCAGTATCACCTGAGGAAACTGTCGATCCCGTCGGCCTCGTACGTGAGGAGTTAGTAGCTGCGGATGAAAGCTGACAACTATTATTGTAGTGATTATATAAGTCATCAACATCACTTTTTAGCAATCTAATAAACTCTGCAGTTTACTGCCCCAAGGACGGAATTTATCCAAAATTCTAGAACGACCAACTTAACTCGGGGGTCAAGGATCACAGCCAAAAATAGTAATCTATTTATCTTCTTAATATTCGCCCAATATTTATCATATTTGATCTTCATCCTCATAGCCATAGCAAATAACAATCCACCAGAGTCAGTACAACTATTTTCAAACTGAAAGTGAAGCTCCGAGAGCTCGCTGAAGAATAAGTTCGCAGTCATATATTTAGATCCAGATAGCCGCATAGTGATGTCATAAAAAATTCTAAAAAATTCAACAAAGTAGCTCACACTAGTCCAATCATGTGCGTCCGGCGCACCGAGCCCCTGTCCTGTTGGCTCCAACAAAGCATACCTCAGGCCCCCATCCTCGATCTCCATCCGCTCGAATGATTTTTGGTACTTCTGTGCCACATCCAACATCATGTATGTAGAGTTCCATCGAGTCGGAACGTCCAAGCACAACATACTAGAATATTCAATCTTAAGATCTTCTGCTATTACCTTAAACTTGGCAAGCCTTTGAGGGAAACCCCTCACATATCGTACAATGTTGCAGACTCGGGTTATGGAATCATCAACCTCTTTTAACCCCTCAACAACTATGAGGTTGATGATATGAGCACAACATCGAACGTGAATAAACTCATGGGCCCGAATGACATCATCCCTCACCGTTGTGTTCTGCTTTAACCAATAAATTGTTGTTTCATTGGCACTGGCATTGTCAACTGTAATACACAGCACTTTTCAAATTCCCCAGTCCTTTAAACAATCATCCATCTTCGCCCCAATGGATGCACCTTTATGATCCACAATATCTTTAAAACCAATAATTTTTTTATGCAAAATCCACTCACTGTCAATGTAGTGTGCTGTGATACACATGTAACAGACGTTCTGTATGGAAGTCCATGTGTCAGTCGTAAATGACACTCTCTGGCCAGTGGTAATAAACATCTTCCTCATCTCCGCCTTGTCTTTCGCATGCCTCTTCATAAAATCTCGCATCACCGTATACCGTTATGGAATGTGAAATCGTAGCTTAACAAAATTTATAAACTTTCGAAAGCCTCTTTTCTCAACTGTGGCAAAGGGCATCTCATTAGTAATTATCATCTCTACAAGCATGTCCCTTAACATCTTCTCACTGTATTGAGGGATGGCCAATTTCTTAGTCTGTGTACCATTAGTGCCAGTAGAAGTTTGGTAACTGAGATTGGTCTGATTAGTGGCTTGCAATCCCTTTGCTATCTTATATCGTTGGCAACCATTTAGATGTGCTATTAACACACTGGTACCTTGCTTCTTCGAATGGCATCCACAAAGTGATCCATAGTAATGGCATCTTGCTACCGGGTTCGCAATATCACCAGGAATTTTGGTGAAATGCTCCCATGTCCACGACCTCTTTTTAGAAGGCCGTGGTGGTTGATCTTACTCAATGGGCATCTCCTCCTCTTCGTTGAACATATCCTCATCCTCTATATCAACTGGGAGTGGGAGTCGACTACTCGCACAAGATGTAGCTGCTCTAGATGTAGCTGCCCTAGATGTGGCTCTAGGGGTGGAAGTACCCACCGGTATAGGAGTTGTAGCATTGGCATCTGCCACATCCCCTTGTGGACGATCATCTCCACTACGTCTAGGATCCATATCACAGTCAATGAAGCTGAAAAAATAAATTAGAAGCAAAAAATTAGTTTAAAAATAAACTAGGCTATATTAAAAATTTAAATCAACGTAAAGATATAGGACATGTATTATTGTATCATAATGTATTATTGTATCGATGTATTATTACATCAAGGTTCGCTCGATGTGCGCTCGACTTAGCGCTTGAGCAGAACCCATACAGAGAGGTTCGCTCGAAGTGAGCTTGACGTGGTGCTCGAGCGGAATCCATATAGAGAGGTTCGCTTGTATTGCGCTCAACTCAGCGCTTGAGCGGAACCCATACAGAGAGGTTCGCTCGAAGTGCGCCCGACATGGCGCTCGAGCGGAATCCATACAGAGAGGTTTTCGACTCAGAGCTCGAGCAAAACTCATCCAGAGAGGTTTGCTCGACGTGGCGCTCGAGCAGAACGCTTCTAGAGAGGTTCGCTCGATGTGCGCTCGATGTGGCGCTCGAGCAGAACTCCTCCAGAGAGGTTCGCTCGACTTGTGCTCGACATCTCGCTCGAGCCAATCTTCAAGACAACGTGCGCTCGACTTGCGCTCGACACCTCGCTCGAGCCTAATGTTCAAAATACAACTTAAAATTCAGGGTTTTGACTCAAAATTTGTTAGGAGTATATATAGAAAGCTTATTTTTGTTCTTTGGTGTGGACGAACAGAGCAAAAATCATAGGTGTTCTATTCTTGATTCTCTTGCACATTTTATCAAACACATTGCATGCATACAACACAACTTACAAACACAACATACAATTTATCAAACACATTTCCTTACTACAAATTTACAAAACCAATTCACAAGAATCACAACAAAATACCAATTCATAAGATTAAATTCCTTGAATTAAATTTAGGGCTCGAAAACCCTTAGTACCATACTCTCACCGTATACGAGGAAAGGCGGCACGGAGGAGCAATGACGAACGACGCGAGAGAGAAGTGAGAACTGAGACCCGAGACCCGAGACGTGAGACGCGAGCGGTGAGACAGCTTCACTGGTTCAGAGTTTCCGTGGCTTCATGGTGAGACGCGAGAGAGAAGTGAGAACTGAGAACTGAGAAGGAAGATCGAAGAAGGAAGAAGGGGGGTCCTTCATTTTGGACCCCCTATTATGAATTCGGAGCTACTCCGAATTCCGACGAATCCGACGGAGAATCCGACTCCGTCGGAGTCGAAATCGGAGCGGATGTCGGGCGGAGTCGGAAAAGTCAGAAAAGTTAGAATTTTGCACAGCCTTATATTTTTCAGATGATTTTGAATAGTCCAGTTAAGGATCAGGATTATGGAGCATCGGTGAGATGATTATTTAAGCATAGTGGATTACTCATAAAAGATTTCTGAGAAGTGGCAGATTTTATTAAGAGCTTTTGTAGTATTCTGATGACGTTATATTTTGGAGTCTACAAATATATTGATGAATTGTGAGTTTTAAGTTATAGGGAGTAACTCTTCGATCCATTCAGGACCGGGGCGTTACACAACTACTTATGGATGACAAGGAGTCACTCTCGGAGGAATCATCCTTTGAGGAATCATCTACAGTGCAAATCACCAGTATACATAACTATTACCAAGGCGAGGAATCAGCCTCTTATCAAACACGTTAAACTCATCATTTAAATCCATCCAAGAATCACTCCACCATTAGACTCAGGGTTTCAAATCATCCAACACGAAGAATCACTCTACTTGGTTACACACCGAAACACTTATGATCAATCCGAGGAATCTCTCTATCAGGTCAACCATCTCTAAGACATTACAAATGATACACCTGATGAATCTCACTATTCTTCTATCAAGTGAGGCCAATACAAAAGCTTTCCACCCCAATCATCGTGAGGATTCTCTCTCTACCCATATGAAACTCGTGGCAATGTGTCATAGAAATGGCATGGGGAATCCTTCTACCCATCTATGATGATTGACTCATGCACCGAGAAATCACAAAACGTTATGAATCTGCACCATTCAAACTCATCATCTCAAGATCACATTGTAAAGATAACCTATAACCTAATAAAGATGTATATTATTTTCTTGAAGAAGAGAGGAAAAAGTTACAGAATATGAAAGCCCAAACTTTGTTACATACATACAACATTTGTCCCACATTCCAAGTACTATCTTAGAAGCTAACCTACTACACATTATTTAAAATACTATGGAGGTATTGACGCTGCTTCCCCCGTCGCTCCATTTGAAGCCACTTGCTTTCTTTGAAGACTCAAACTCCAAAGAAGCTCCAACACTTACAATCACAAAAGCAGCAGGAATTGAGATCTTGGCGATACTCAGGGGCCTTCGGCTTAGTGTTCACTTGGGAATCAACAACCTCATAATTGAAAGTGACTCTATGATCATGGTAAAGGAGCTGCAACAGCCTAAACTGTGATACCCCCATATGATATGGATAAGGGTAGGTGGTGTATGGGATCCCACATTGCTTGGGAAGGAGAAGTTCTTGCTCTTTATAAGGTTCCATGGGGTTCTAATTGTATCATTGACTAGTCCTTTTGGAGTATAGGCCATGTGGTTTGGGCCTTCTATTGGGGTGTTACAAATGGTATCAGAGACTATCCCAGCCAGAAATGTTGGACTTGAGCCGTGCCACCTACAATGGACAGGCCCGACGAGGACGTCGGGAGTTTAAGGGAGGTAGTTTGTGATACCCCCATATGATATGGATAAAGGTAGGTGATGAGATTCCACATTACTTGGGAAGGAGAAGTTCTTGCTCTTTATAAGGTTCCAATGGGGCTCTAATTGTATCGTTGACTAGTCCTTTTGGAGTATAGGCCATGTGGTTTGGGCCTTCTATTGGGGCGTTACATAAGCCATCCATGTCTATGTTAGGCAATGTCATAAAGGAGGCAAAGGAGTTGATGGCAAGGTTCAGCAGCTGTGAAGTTTAACATGTAGGAAGAATGTGTAATGAAGTTGCGCATAGGCTTTCAAGACTTGCTTTGAATGTCAATGACATTAGCTTGTGGTGGGGATCTTTCCCTGATATAATTTCTCAAGTCCTTTGGACTGAGAGACAGTTGTAAGGTTGATATCTGTTAATGAAGTTCATTTTCTATAAAATAAAAAAAAGGGTGAGATTTTGTCCTTTGATCAATCCCTTTTATAGGGCAGGACCACCAAGGTGTCCTTCTGACGTACTCCCAGCACCTGACATGTAACACCCCATATTTTAGTGTAATTTTAAGGAAGGAATTATTTTTATTGATTCAAAATTTATTCTCTTCTTTTAAAATTATTGGATTTTTTTTAATTGGGTTATTTTATGATTTTTAGTTTACGAAAATTATTTTTTTGAAGTGCTTTCTTTAAATTAATTACTGTTATGCATTTAAATTTCTTCTCAAATTAAATTAACTTATTATTGGGCTTAATTATTTATTTTAATTGTAATCACTGCGTTTGAATTATATTTATTTCACTTACTGTTTTAAAATCGTTCCGTTGGATCATTTTCGTGACCCAAGATGTGAGGATTGAACCTCATTTCTTTCCCTACATTTTCTCTTTCCTCTTTTCTTTTTCTTCTTTTTTCTTTTTCTTCCTTCTTTTCTTTCTTTTCTTCTCTTTTCCTGGTTTTCTCCCGCGCGACCCAGCCCTTCCCTCTCTCCCGTGCGTCATTCTTCGTCCACCCAGCCCTGCCACGTCGCGTCGCCGTGCGCGACACCACCAGGCTCCCAAGCTCCCCCAGCCATCGGCGACCACCACCCTCCGATTTCAGCCCCAACCGCGCCGCCGTTAGCCCCCATGCGCCACACGAAGCCGCAACACCTCTTGTGCTCGCGTGCCACCGTCACACCACCATTGGCTGCCATTTCTTCACCACATCATCCTTGACCTCCGAGTAACCCATTGGACCCAACCCCACCTCCAATCAGTCATTGGTGAAGTACATTCATCAACATTTTCGTTTCTGATATTTTTCACTTCAACCACCATTTGCGCCGCCACCCACGGCCAACCACCACCATCACCACTAGCTTCACCGACATCCCTAAGCCCTACCCTATCAATCTCGGGTCCTCGTTTGTACCCACGGCCACAGTGCATTTTGCACTATTCCGTTGCTGTGCCTTCACTTCTATCACATCCGTGATCTTTCTAAAATTATATTATAGCATTGTAAGTATTTTTCCAAAGAATTTTTGAGATTTAAATGTATTTTTGCACTAACTCGTATTTACTGTGAATTGGTTGGTTGTGCCGAATTGAGTCCGAGGAGTAAGGGGGTTGGTTGGATTGGATTATGGAGTTGTTTGGGTGATTGGTTTATGATGTGAGATTTATTGACGGTTTCAGGTTTAAATATTGGTGTTTTGAGCTTGACTTTGGTTATGGTGGATATTGATGATTTTAGAAAGTGATGATATATTTTTGGAATTATGAGGGTTTTAAGTTTTGAGGAACTAAAATAGGTTATTTTTTAAGTTTAGGCTTAAATATCGAAATACGTGATTGATTGGAAACTTACGAAAATTACGTGATTATTTTATAGGTGACGATCTATAGTCGGCTCGACATTTTTGAGAAAAATTCTGGAAAAGTTAAGTCGTCCAGGTAAGCGGGATTGCTATGCTAGATTTGCATAAAAGAAATGAACTGAGGTTGGTTTGTAAAAATATGCATGTTGTTTTAAAAAGAAAAAGTGAAAAACAACCTCAGAATATATTTCGCATTCCCTCATGAGATACGTATGAAAGAGAAAAGAAATGTTTTTTTTACATGAAATGTGTAGATATGAGCAATATTTAACATGTTTATGAAATATGCAAAAGAGCGAATATGTTATCATTAAGATTTTTATGCATGTGACATGGAATAATTTGGATCTGTTTTTGATCAAATAGAAATGATATGAATATGTTTCACACGTGTTTTGCTATGATATGGATATGATAAAATTTTGGCTTACTTATCTGTTTGAATATGGTTTTGAGATGATACTGGTTCACGTGATATGGTTGGTACCATCATGATATGATATAATATGAGTGCACCCACTTTGGAAACAAAGTGGTCTTTTTACATGCTCTTTCCTGTGTGCACACCCGGGGCGCCGAGATTAAAAAATGGGAAATTTACCACATGATACTGCCTGGTTTGGCCACCAGGGATAGCACAACCCTACCACGGAGGTTAAACATGGTATATGATATGATATGATAAGATGAAGATGTTCAATTATGTTATGCCAAAGCATTTTTTAATATGAAATGGATCCTTAAATATGAATTGTTGATTTTGAGTATGAAATGATTGAAAAGTCGCTCTGATTTTCTGATATCACGTCTTTCTGAGATTTGCATATAAAAGCAGAATGTTTTTGGTTTCTGCATACTGAACTTTCTGAAAAGGCTCATGTTTACATACTAGTATATGTTCTCTGCTTACTGAGTTGTTGATAACTCACCCCTTATCTCCACAATATTTTTTTCAGATGATTTGAATATTCCAGTTGAGGATCAAGAATATGGAGCATAGGTAAGAGGAGTTAAGAATTATGGTTTAAATATAGAAGGTTTACATGAGTATTGAGGATTTTTGTTTAGTAGTTTGTTGCGATCTGATGATAGGATTTGTTGGGAGGTTGGTGTTTATTAAGACTTTTTATTGTCTTGGATGAATTATATTGGATTATTTGATGCAAATATATGAGTATTTTATGCGATAGAGAAAAATTAGAATATGTACTATGTGGAAGGAAAATGATTTTTAAGTGACATGAGTTAACACTCTGGACCCTTGG